>JARGYV010057049.1:0-13623 GCA_029532675.1 Ornithodoros moubata | reverse complement strand
ACCTGCCGTGAACACGCACAGAAATAGTGTATACTTGCTCACAAGAGACCTCGATGATATATTGTTAAAAGAAAAATATTTGTATCGTGTATACGCGTATGTGCATGCTGCGTTGTTCGAAATTAACTGATTCGAACTAAAAAAGAAAAAGAAGAAAGAACAGGTATTTTTCTCAAAATTCAACAAATAGGTACTGAAAATTGATCTGATCACAAGATTTCTTTTTCTTTTTTCGTAGGCATGTAATTTTGTTAATGCACTGAAAAGCTGTGGTAATACTCACGCCGAACTCGGATATGTCGACGAGTGGAAGGGAGACGAAAACGCATGCAATGAAACGGACGTATGGTACCCATCGTCCACCGTCAGTATTCCTAGAGCAATAGGATAGCGAAAATAAGTGGATAAAACATGTGAACGGTGGATCAGATTCAACGTACACTAACAGTTACGCATTTCGCATAGCACAGTACCATTGCAGTCATTGCCAGCATCCATTCTTCCGCTTACTATTCAATGTGTTCATTGAACTCTGGCGCAAATATGTACAGGTCTGTAACAGATAGAACAGGATGGCGACTGAACAGACAGGGTTGTTTCAACTTTGCCGCTGACAAATAGCTCTTGATGGGAGCCGGCAGATTACTTAGGAAAATCCATAGTCTCCTTCTCAGCCAAGCCAAGTCAAATTCGAGTTTGAGGCAACTGCTAATGTGCTGTGTGGTTGTGTACAGTTTCTGAAGAGGGACGAGGAATTCATGGTGTGATTAGGAAATAATAATTTTTATTAAATATTATGCCGTTATGCCGAGAGCACTAAGTACTAATTAAGTTAAAGCGGGACGAGTCTTACGTGCTGCAAACGTATGAGTTATTCAGCTGTTCATACTTGAATGTGTTTTGACGTTAACAGATTTAGCCTGTAGTGTAGTAAGTGTAACAGTAATAAATATTCACAAAGAAATGTCAACAACAAAACGTTCACGTTTAAAAGTGACAGAAACAAGCCGTACGTTCATGCTTTGTGTTCTTACAGATGTACAAAATACATCGCATTAGTCGTTCATACAGTGCGGGGTCCATCGCTGACGCCCTGTCTGCTCCTAGCCTCGAGAACTGCCTGCAAAACCTGCAGAATACTTCGATCGGACCCCCAAAGTCTGGCAAAGGGGTTAAGCTACGCTCAGCCGTCCTGGTACCGTTCTGCACGACGAAAGGAAACAAACCATCCTTACTGTTCAACCTACGTTCGAACCGACTACCTCGTCACAAAGGTTATGTGTGCTTTCCTGGAGGGATGCAGGACGATGGGGACGCCCACGCCGTCGACACAGCCCTGAGGGAAACAGAAGAGGAGCTCGGTATAGCCAGGAGTCACATTAGAGTTGTTGGAGTCGCACCCCCACTGTATAATCCCATAGACAAGCTGAGCATCACAGCGGTGCTTGGTGTGCTTCTTGAAGGTACCGATATAGACATTCAAAAGGACCTTGTGTTAAACAAGAAAGAAGTGCAGTTGGCATTCACACAGACTCTGGAGGAACTGTGTGAACCAAAGAACCTGCGATGGACCCAGTGGAGAAAGCGTTATGGAGGCTATTCGCTGCCAGTGTTTATAGTTGGCCAGTATAGGATATGGGGCCTAACTGCAATGATACTGAGCGCTGTGCTTCGAGCACTTTTACCGCATGACTATATTCATCCAACAAAATATGCAGTTTTAAATCCAAAATATTACAAAATAGGCTCTTGAGTGACAACGGTGTGTGTAGTGTGTACAAGTGAGTGGTTAAAAACAAACAAAAAAAGGAACCACCAATCAAATAACTGCACTAATAAATGCACAAGGTGATCACTACACTATGATTTGCGTTCATCTTGACAGTTTTAATCTATGCGTTTTGCCGTATGGTTGCAGTTTGTTAGCCTGCATGTGCAATGTCATCAGTTTTTGTTTGCATTTCTGACTGCTAGAAAAGCTTCCTTCCAGAAAGACAGGGAAAAACAATACAGATGATCACATTCAAGTGATTTTTGAAGTTTTTTGACTGAGTGTTTTGACTGACTTTTTGTTTTTTAGTGTGTGTGCTGCCTTCTATTGCATTGAATGTAATGCAATGAGAAAACGGTGATACGCTGTGCGAAAAAAAAAAACACAAGCTACACGTGAAGGAAACAGCAGTCTACCTTAATAGAGACTAAACTGTCTTCATCTGTGCGCGTAGTGTTTTTTTAGTGTTTGCGTTGCATTCTATGGCATCGAATGTAATGCAATGTGAAAACATTGATATGCTGCACGCAAAAAAAAAACAAAAAAAAACACAAGCTGATCACAGATGATCAAGTGATAAAAAAATCACAGATGATCACTTCAAAAATTCAGTCAGTCAAAACACTCTTTTTGTACTTTGACATTTTGGGCACTGAATTGTGTCACATAGTTTGAAAAAGCCTTCAATGAATTACACTGCTAGACTGCCGGTGGTGATGATAATGATTGGTCGTTTAATGGCGCAAAAGGCAACTACAGTCATGGAGTTCCAACCTGTGCTCGTATGTGACTGCTGTGACAATGTTAAAATAGAACGATAGGATAAAAATTGATCGAGTGTCGAGACCGTGCGGCATGCACTTGCGCTATCACATATGCCTTAGTCCATCGACTGGTGGATTGAGATCACCCCCAATTAAAGTTCTAAAATTGTATAATTTGACGTTCATGCGACGTCCCCAGGACATCGGTGGATGTCTGGGATCCTTACTTTTTCTGGCTTTCATACCGTCCCTTATTGGTACGTAGCGAGAAGATGCGAAAGCAATGAAGCAAGCTGTACGCAATAACAACAGAAAAATAAGGAATCAAGACCCCTTTTTTTGTTAGTTTATTTTTGTATAATCTTCTGGTGATATAAGTTGCGGTTCACATTCAATGAAACAAACTACCACACAGACGCATCGAAACAGCAGTCAAGAAACCAAAGTAACGCTTGGGCGCGCGCGCGTCGTGAGCGACCCGAGCGCCGTTCATTGGGGTGGAGAGAAAGGCAAAGCGTCTAAATTACGCTGTGGTCTTACTTTACGTGGCAAACTGCGAATCGTCTATGTGAATCCCACGTTTGGACACCGTTGCTTGCACCGTTTCTCTCCTTGACATGTGCACATTGTTCGAGAGCGTGACGTAGCGTCAGATCCACGTAATCTGCATTTTTACAGTCGTCCCCGAATTGCAGGTACGGGCAACGCTCTTCGTCCACACCTGCCCACACTTTGCATTTGAACAAAAATCCGATATAGATATGATACATGTGCTTAGCCGGCTGATCATCGTAAGTATTGTGCTGTATAAGTAGGCAACTGTGAAAGGTACAAAGAACGTTCAAAGTACCTCTTTTCGGCTGACAGCATTTAAGCTATTGATTCTTGTAGGTTCAGGGGATTGATGACCAAGGAAGCGTGAGGTACAGCTGGTACCGCTTCAGTGGTAGCCGCTGCAAGTTACGCTTGGTTCAGCGGTGGTTTACATAAACACAGTTAAATATAGATAAGACATCCCTATTGATCGCTTTAGCGCTGCAATGATCTAAGTGTTGGATTGGAAGACCAAGCGTATTCTTTAAGCATGCATGTTGGTCTTGTGTGGGTGATCGTGTTGCTACTGAACTGTTTGGAACGTTATACGGAATATGTTGCAGGATTATTTTTGCCTAATGTTCATGCATCGGTGTCAAGTCAGTGAAGCTATTTAACCTGACTGACCTGTGCTTCATGTCATGGATGTGGGCTATTTATTCGGAATTTAAAGAGCTGTACTTACGGTGAAGCGCTGTTGGCACTATGGAACTCAGACCAGCTGTAAAAAACTGAGGAACCGAAAATGTGCAAAGTCCAGTGCAAACTGTAGCACTTGTATGTTGTATTGTACTGTGTTTCTGCTATCAATATTTAGTCTTCTTGGCAATCGATTTGGGTGAAGTGCTCAATGTAGTTGTATTCGTGTTGAGGCTTGAGAACCAGTTCTGGTTGGGTACTAGGTGAAGTGTGTCCATGTTTGGACTAACCTGGGATGCTTTTGGTGGCAAACTTCACGATGGAAGTTTGTGCTCTGAAGCTGGAAGAGGTGCAGGTAGGGACAAAATACAAAAACACACCTTTTGTTTCCACCTGCATGTTTCGGCCTCAGAATGCCAATTTCTATCGAGTTTACCAGATGCATCACCTGACGTATCACTGTATCCGTGAGGGAGAAAAATGTAACAGTGAAAGAGGAATGAGTGTGATCGTAGTGTTCTCTGCAAATAATGCACTTCGGAGGGTCACTGGAGAAGTGTGCTAGGTTATTTCAATTGGTAGAGCCGTGGGTCGATAATTTCGAAGATGTGGGCAACTTGCTTGCGTGACTTCCTTCTTTCAGCAGACGTCAACTGGAGTGTCTGCCATGAATCACATCTTCTATAAATGAGAAGCCCTGATTTTTTGTACCTGTACCTTTGCGGCTAGAACCCCTAGTAGACAAAGTTGAACAAAGACCAACAAGCAGGCCTTTCCAGATTTTTTTCCATTTGTTTTGTGCTGGGACCTCCTGGCTTCCTTAATCACATTTTGCTTGTGACTCCAGATGTGAAACAATCCCAGCAAGATGTGTTGCCTGAGGGGAAGGTGGGGTTTGCTGTTCCTTCTGCTGCTCTTCAGTAGTCCTTTAGTACGGTCCTCAGCAACTGATGAAGAATCGGAAGAGAAACAAAGTGCTAACAAAGGGGAAGATGAAAAAACACAGGCTACTTTACAGGTGAGCTTTAGGGCTACTAAATTAACACTGTTTCTTCTTTTGTTGCATGTTTCCCTGTGTTTTATGGACTTTGCTGAATGTGCACGTCACACAATGCAATGCAGGCACCATCATCATCAGTAACACTGCCACCTCTGCAGGAGCCCGAAAGTAGGACCGGACATTCACGACCGAAATTGTCGGCAAACGGACACGAGCCGCAGTCGCGTTTTGAACCCACTGGCAAGGATGAGCTTCGTGGTTCTCCTATTGCTGAGGGCCACCCGGTAAGAGGCCGCATGTCCATTGCAACTGTCTCAGCCTGCACGGATAGTCTCATGATGACTCTACTTTCACAATGCAGGCGCAGTCTTCATCAGTACCACATCGGGAAGAGCCACAACTCAAGGATGAACATCCAGATTCTGAGACCTTGGTAAACAGTGCTGCACCACAGTCACGTTTTCAACCTGTAGTGGAGGGTGCTGTACAGAGTTCCAAGGTCTCTAAATATCCAGCAAGAATGTCTGCCTCCTCACAAAGGTGTCTTGTTTCACTATGGCCTATATTGCAGATGGAAAAAGCGGTGCAAGGTGGTACTCAGCCAGAAAGTGGTTCTACGAATTCTGTCGAGCCTGGGGCGTCTTCTGCTGGGCCCGAGCTCACAGAGGAAGAAAAGAAAGGTATGCAATAGGAATGGAGCATTTCCTTGTTGTTTGAACACATTTTCTCTATTTTGTGCATCGTGGGTAAGTGTGAGATCATAAGGGTACGAAAGAAATATGAATGTTTATATTGCAGCTAATATGTTCTATGACGCAGCCATGGGGATTCTCAATTCTACAAGGCCCGACAAAAAGCGGTAAGTGCAAAGTCGGCAAAGAATTGTGCACATTGTGTATTATTTGTTTACTGGTGTGAAGCAGCATTCTGCAGTTCATTGGTAGCAGTGGTTGTAGCCACGTTAACTGTCACCATTGTTTGGCTGTAGAAAGTAGCATACCTAGAGAGAGGGCGTCATTGACTGACCACTGTGAGCTGCCCTTAGAGCAGAAGAGTCATTAGTGACGAATGGCAGACATTCGTGACGTTTGTAAATTTGTTTCCAGAGCATATGAGAAGCTGGAACAGGCAGCAAGTCTGGGCCACTTGGAAGCCCAGGAGATGGTGGGAAAGGCGTATTTGTTTGGAGACATTCTGCAACAAAACATTCCTAGGGCCAAGGTACTTTTTGAAGCCCTGGCAGCGAAAGGTGTCCCTGCTGGACAGATGGTACAAATCCTTTTACTGTGGAACACTGGGGGAAGGCAATTAGAGGGTCACTGGATATAAGTGATATACCATTAAGGTCGTTTTGCCATGTTAACATTCCAGTACGTGGGCTTCCTTTACTCCATAGGCCTGGGCGTTGACTCGAGCCAAGCCAAGGTACGTCGTATGCGTGAACTGCAAGTATCCTTTAGCAATGCATCCTTCTGTGCAGGCCCTCGTGTACTACACTTTCAGTGCTCTAGGAGGGAATCCGTTTGCGCAAATGGCTCTGGTAAATGAACCCAGCCATAAAAGGATGTTTCACAGCTCACGCTTTTGACCCTTGTTGCTTGCAGGGCTATCGCTACTGGTACGGAACGAGCGTTCTTACCAGCTGCGAATCTGCGCTCACCTATTACCGGAAAGTGGCAAAAGTGGGTAAGTGGAGACGAACACTGTCTCTTGGTGGGACTTTGGTGTGGCTCTCAGGTATGTTCCCAGCAAATACTTTGTCTTTTTGTGCCTAGTTGAAAAGGATGTCAACAAGGGCGGGACTAGTGTCATTCAGAGGGTGCGGCTTCTTGACGAGTTGGAGAACCCAGGATCCAGTTCGGGACTGCTGGATGACGACCTCATTCAGTACTACCAGTTCTTGGCAGATAAGGGGGATGTCCAAGCACAGGTCTGTTCTGAAATTGATGGTAGCCTCGGTCGACACTTTCTTCGCAGACCAGAGATACCGGACCAGATTGTCTTAGGCCCCTGTTTGTGTTTTTATGTTGACAAGCAAATTCGGTTACCGTATTTACTCGTGTAAGGCCCGCACACTTTTCCCGAAATTTCGAGGGGGTGCGGCTCTTACACGAAACAGGCTCGCGGCGACTCATAAACAAAACAAACACAAAAAGGCATTTATTTAATCATCTTCGTCTTCCTCACTTTGCTCGCGCACTCGTCGTCGCCGTCGGCCCAAAAGTGGTCGTCTTCAGTGCCGTCCATGTTGTTGGAGATACCAGTCAGCTCGAAGCTGTTTACGATAGCAGGTAGGTGAGGGGCCCGTGGTAAGGGCCACGTGACAGGGCACCGAGAATGCGTTATCGCCATCCCGTAGCGGCGAGGTAAACTGCGCTTGCAATGGCCGTGGCGCCCTATCGCAATATATATATATTTTTTCGAAATTTTCAGCTCAAAAGTGGGGGGTGCGGGCCTTACACGACTAAATACGGTACTTTCTGTAACTGCTGAGGGTATTCTTGGGAGCCATTAAAGATGTATGGGCTACATTGAAAAGCAGTACTAAGTGCATGCTATTTGGTCCTAATAAATTGCGGAATACTGTAAACCCAAGACTGTCTAACGCTGCTGCTTGTGGTTCGTCTCTCCCAATATGCAAGTGTTAATATTACGAACCATAAGGGGTATCACAGTACGCTTGAGACAATTTGAGTTGTACCTGCTCAAATTGTTTGTGCATGTTGCATGGAGAGAGTGGACATAAGAAAAAATGTTTTCCCCAGGTTGGTTTGGGTCAGTTGCACTACCAAGGGGGCCGCGGTGTTGAGCAAGACCACTCGAGGGCTCTGAGCTATTTCACTCAGGCAGCCAACACTGGCAATGCAAATGCTATGGCATTCCTAGGCAAGATGTTCCTGGAGGGTGGTTCTGTGGTGCCACAAAACAATGACACTGCACTCAAGTATTTCTCCATGGCTGCAGACAAGGTGTGGATCACTACATTTTGTGAGATGCTTCAAAAGGTGACGAGCAACATTTCAATGACCTTCCAGGGCAATGCTGTGGGGCAGAGCGGTCTTGGGCTCATGTACCTCCACGGAAAGGGAGTTCCGAAGGTACCCCCTTGCATATTCAAGCAAAAAAATCGTTTGAACAAATTTGTTGTCTGGGGCCTTTTAACTGTACCTTACTGCGTGAATCAGTGTGATAAGAATTCAGTCGTAATTGGTTTTGCACCATTATGATAATAAATGAAGCAGCGAGAATGAACAAATGTGAATTTGGTAAAGGTACCCTGTTCTTCGATATAATAGGACTACACAAAGGCCTTCAAATACTTTTCCCTTGCTGCCAATCAAGGCTGGGTTGATGGACAGCTGCAGTTAGGGAACATGTTTTATGGTAAGTTTTCTAATACGTATTTATTTCTTTGCTCCATATACAATTCGTAATAAAGAAACGGAAATAAAAAGCTGATTACGGTGAGCAGACCTACCAGTGTCATGATAACTTCCATTTTCAGTATTGGGTTGAAGGCATTATATATGGTCGAAGACTGGCGTCTTGCCATGAATCTGTTTCCTTTCACTTGATGCTCAGGTGGTCTGGGCGTCCCTCGTGACTACAAAATGGCGATCAAGTACTACACGTTGGCCTCCCAGTCTGGCCATGTGCTGGCCTTCTACAACCTGGCCCAAATGCACGCCACTGGAACAGGAACGGTGCGCTCTTGCAACACAGCCGTGGAGGTAAGAAAGTTTCTGCCCCTTCTGAGATGTGAGCAGTCATATAGGAGGCTTTAATGGTCTGGTTGATGAACATTGCACTGCAGCTGTTCAAGAACGTGGCCGAACGTGGTCGCTGGAGTGAGAAGCTGATGCAGGCCTACACGGACTACAGGGAAGGTCTTGTCAACGAGGCCTTTGTCAAGTACGCTTTCCTCGCCGAGCTGGGCTACGAGGTGGCCCAGAGTAACGCTGCCTTCATTTTGGACAGAGGTGAGCCCACATACGTGTACCGTTCCATCTGCTTCACTGGCATGAGTTACGGATCTGAAGGAATGAAGTTATTTTAAATAGAAACGGTGACCCGTCGTGTATGTCTGCTGTACTACAGCAGTTGCGTATTGTGTTCCTCAGCAGAGACTAACCATTTTCCCAAGAATGAAACCTTTGCCTGGGCTCTGTTGTACTGGAACAGGGCTGCCACCCAAGGTACGTGTCCAATGGCTCCAGGTCATTTACCGTATTTACCCCATTCTAACGTGCCTCTGATTGTAACGCGCACGACGAGAGTTTGAGAGGAGTATAACCTCCTCTCCCAACGGGCGACCCTATGGGGTGCGCCCTGGTTTCGGCTTCGTACCCGATTCTTCCGCGCATGCCGTTTGGAGTTCCAATTCTGTTGAAAAAAAGTGCGCGTTAGAATCGGGTAAATACGGTACACCAAAGGAAAGGAGCATCGTGTCTCATTCTGACCCCAACAGGATACTCCGTTGCACGGGTCAAACTAGGAGACTATCACTACTATGGTTATGGTACCAATGTTGACTATGAGACAGCAGCAACGCACTATCGTCTGGCCTCTGAACAGCAGCATAATGCTCAGGCCATGTTCAACCTGGGCTACATGCACGAACAAGGCTTAGGAATGAAAAAGGTTTGCACTTGTGCAGTGTTCAGTGTCACGGGTTGAATGGGAATACATGTGCATTTTGCAGGACATCCACTTGGCCAAGAGGTACTACGACATGGCGGCCGAGACTAGCGCAGATGCGCAAGTGCCTGTGGCGTTGGCTCTCGTCAAACTGGCACTCCTGTACAGCTTCCAGTATTTAAAAGAAGTGAGTTGAGTATTGTGCAGCAGTGCTTAGCGTATGAAAGTGAGCATTATTAATGTGTCTGCACGTATTGTAATCCAAGCAGCAAGAGTGGGACAAGATACTACCGAGGGTGAGCCCGAGCCAAGTACTGGGTCCAGACTGGGACCTGTACGTCATGACTGTCATGGCCATCCTCCTGGGCGTGTTGCTCTATTTCAGGCGGGTCTAACTGTGACTGCCCGTCTCGCTCTGCTAGTCTTGCACTATGATCCACCTGAAGTGACTACACAAAGGAATGCTTCAAAGTGCTCGTGTGTGGCGACAGAAGTGTACTTTGAACTTGGACTGCACAAGTATAAATAAATTTGAGACTTGTTCCCACTGTGAACCAACATCTGTGTGTCTGTTTATCCAGGCTCCTCTGTGAACATCTTCAGGGCAATCTCAACTGCAGGTAAAAGTTTGGGTTCATGTTTAGAGGGGTTCTGCCATGTTAAAGAAGAAGAAAAGCAATGTGAAGAGTCATGATTTGCACTTTTGGGTGCAGAGGTGGATGAATGTGACAGTAATTGATCTGTGACCCATGATAAACAGCTCTTAGCATAAATGCTATCTCCAAAGTAGGTGTTAGATACTGATTTGAGGCTGAATCTTGCACAGTTTGTAGCACCCGATTGTGTAGCACACTGCTTGCCCCATACTTTACAGAACATTTGGTGAGGGATACAGCACTAAGCTGCCATCTAAGGAAAGATACGGAACCAGCTTTCTTCAAGGATTCTTTGCACAATTTATATACTTGAGACATCAACAGTTATCAGCATCTCCTCAGCAATGGCATGATACATAGTACAAGCAAATTGACAATGTCACATGAGTTTCACCAAGACAGAGACTGTTTGGGATAAAAGATAGGAAAACAAAATCAATTTACACCATTCTCACACAAGCTGCTGCCACTTCTGGAGGAAGTACGGCTGTGGCTACGACTATGCCTTTTGTGTTTTGGAGTGATGGACCTCGATTGGCTGGCTCGTTCCTTGTGGGGAGTCGGGGACCTAGACTGGCGTTCTTCCTTCTTTTCTCGCTTGACAGGAGGAGGGCTCTCTGGTGACAGTGACTTCCTTCGGCTACGGCTTCTACGCTGAGGAGACGACTCCTCGGCAGGCCTCGAGGACCTGTTGCTGTGGGAATTGTGTGATGGGCCGCAGTCGTCAGTCTCTCGCTCCCTGCATCTGGAGGATTTCTTTTTGGACTTAGAGTCTGAGCGACTACGCTTAGGTGACCTTTGCCGAGGGGATCTGTGATACCAGATGAGAGCAATCAGACCAACTGTGCATTGTCAGGCCTAAGCTAGGTATGTACGAAAAGATTTCTTTCTGCATTGTGCAGAGAGATGAAAAGAATTTTTTACACAGCATTTCCGCTTTTAGGTTATTGCGGTTATCTGTACTGATCACCAAAATAAAGAAAAGTAAACAATATGGAACTTTTACAAAGTACGGTATTACTATAGGACTCCTTCCAAGGCTTCTGAAACATGTCACATTACAAACAGTATAGAAGCGATGGATGCACTGCAGTGTCATTGGGGAATGCGAGAGTAAACTGCAGCAGACAGAAAAAGAGAAAAACAATGGTAATACACATTTGCCCTCAAATTATAAGCTAAAAGCTATAATCTGACGAAAGCATTCCAGAATCACCGACCTTGAGCGAGAGGCTGAGCAACGCAGCTGCCTTTTCCCCCTGGGGCTTTCTGTTTTTGGACTCCTCGAACAACTCGACCTCTTGGGCAAACTGGCACTCCTGCAAGCGCTGTGGCTCTTGCTCCGGCTGCGACTGCGTGGAGTGTGGCTCCTTTGCGAGCTCTCACTTCTCTGTGAACTGCGACTCCGTCTTGGGCTGCGACTTTGTCTTACACACTGTTTCTTTCTTGGACTGTGGTCTCTTTGCCGGTTGCCGTTCTTCTCCGGACTGGCGCTTTTCTTTGGACTATGACTGTTTTCTGGGCTACGACTCTGTCGTGGACTCGCACTGTGCTTGGGGCTGCGACGTGATCTGCTCCTACTAGAACGACGAACCTGTGACGCGCTTCGGGACCGCGAAGGGCTCCGAGTGCGTCGCTTTGGTGATCTGGAGCGACTGTGTGAAGGTTGTTTTGGTGATTGGGAACGGCTACGTGAGCGTGACCCACGTCGTTTAACCGGCGATCGCGATAGGCTGCGGCTCTTGCGACGTCGAGATCCCGATCTCGACCGCCTAAGTCGATTCCCCCGGGAACGTGATCGCGACTTGCGCCGCCGTGAGCGACTGGCAGAACGGCTGCGTGATCTGCAACAAGAACAGTCTTTGCTTGTGATGGAAGCAAAGGATAATCGGCTCTACCGAAATGGCAACACATATACTTTGCTTGTATGTGACATTTTTGTGTGACCAAAATCTATTTGTTCAGCTATTCCAAGTATTACAAAAGAAGAAAAAACCCCACTGCCAGGGATACCAAATCCCAAGCTTTCACCTTCTGTGTGTCTTCTCCTCGTATATCCTGATGCGGCGTCCATTCAATTCGGTGCCGTCCAGCTTTTCAATGGCTCTGCGCATTTCACTGTAGGACGCAAACTCCACAACACTAAAAGAGTAACAAAGAAAAATACTTTTGGCCAATCCATTCAGGGCATCAACTTCTTCCTTACCCTTCATTTTTCTTTCTCCTGTGGGCATCGGCGTAAGTGACGTCTCCGACCTGGCGCATGCGGTCTTTCAGATCCTAAAAGTACACGACATAAAGGGACGACAGAAACACTCGTCTCATTTGCTGTTCATGTGCCAAGCGCAGAAAACCTGCATCACGTCTTTGTGGAAACAAAGTGAGAAACAAGTGTGTACAGCCTGGATTCAACCAACAATTTGGTACAGCTTTTCAGCAAAGCATTACGCACCCACAATACAGAACAAGTGCTTAAATGCCTCACAAGCTGTACACGGCCATTAGGCTGCAGCATGTGGTCACAGTTTCCTCTTCTAAAAGCTTCCCTCGTAAAAATTTGTCTAAAAGTGTGATGCATTCCACTCCTGCTTGCTCGGCTCCTCGTGCCCCAAATCCTTTCGCTGTACTGCTGCATCTTCAACAGTGATGCCTCATGCTCCCACACTATTCCCGCGCGCAGGTTCCCATATAGTGTGCGGCAAGACTTTTTGCAGCTGCCTCCCAGAGTTGGCAGCAGGTCCTTCCGTGCACAATGTCAATGCTTTGCAGGTTACAACATACTCACAGCAGCAAAAACAGAGTTGGAAAAAGAAAGAGACAAATACCAATAGGGCAACAAATAGTCACATTATTTACCTTCAGTCGAGCAGAGCCTACAGAAAGAAACAGTGTTGTTTGCGATGGTCATCCACGAGAGCCCTGGCCCTTTTCAGCCCTGTTGCCCGACAACCGTTAAGAGATGCCCACACAGAGAGACTCAACCCTGGGACCAACCGAGCACAGCCAGCCCAAGGACCTCTCTATAATCAAACAGCGCACAGCGAGGACGAGTTGGCCTCCGGACACATCCGCCAAAATACCCACCACACAACCAGCAGGTTAAAAAGTGGCTCAGGCCCTTTCTGCTGCACATCCTTAGCTGCTTACACTCTCCCCTCCTGCTCTTCAACAACACTTCTAGTCAATAAAACTGCTTAAAAATAAAAGACTTCTTTGCCTCCAACAATACCCTAGATGGAAACTGGGCACCGTGATGTACGTGGGCACTACAGGTTCGCAGGCACACATCAGAGCCTACGTCTTGGCTTTTGTCTTGCTTAAAGGGACGGTCTCGTACAGAAAAGTCGATTCCGAAACTTTAGTGAAATAAGAATCGTTAGTACTAATGTAAGACCGCAACGAAAGCCCATCGGCAGGAGCACAATAGTTTTTGAGAAATTTAAGAAAATAGTAGAAAAAGCAGACAACGGATGTCACATGTTTTTATCGTCTCCCTCCTTTCTTACACGGAGAAACGTCAGAGCGACGTCAGCAGGAAGGCCCGCGAAATGCGTGCCTCTC
>JARGYV010057030.1:0-10663 GCA_029532675.1 Ornithodoros moubata | reverse complement strand
AAAACACGACGAAGAGGCGATCTGGGGCGTTAACCCATACAGGCGATGTCGGCAACACGTCGCCGCAGAAAACACATCCACAGAACGAAGACACAGAGAAGGCCTTTTGGCTAACGAAGTGCTGTGCACATTGTCAATTCAGATGGATCAAATTGCAGGCAGAAATACTGTGTTAAAGATTCTCGTTTTCACTCTCTCTCTTTCTTTCTGTTTTCTCTCCTCTCAATCATGCTTCTTTTCTCTCTGTAACCGCATTCCTGTCTTCTTGTGATGAAACAGATCAGCGTTATACTTATCCTGTTGAAGAGGTGATGGAGAGTACGTAGGCGACACTCGAACGACACTCTCCACCATTTCATCGGGTGTAATATTTCGGGTTGTATATCATTTAGAGCCTATTTCGAGGTTCGTGATAAATGATTCGCCTCCCCCCATTTTGATGACACTCAACTTGAGCACGGCTGTCACCTCATCCCTCTTTTTATTTATTTATTTATTTATCATTCCCCAAGGTTTGTATAATTTCATTTCAGTTCATTTTCCAACGTTCCTTGCATTCTCCAAGGGAACGAAACAGAATTGCTGACTCAAGAGGATGTGCATGGCTTTCAAATAAACAAATATATTTTATCTACGTTATTAAATATTTATATAATATTTTATTATACATATTCTCCCTATTTCCATTTAAATTTCCCCTCCATTGATTAAAAGCTGCCATTATTGAAAACAAGCATGTTATGCACGGTTGACACCAAACTGCCTTCTTTCCCAATCTGCCACGTTTCTATTTCCTTCATGATGTTCACATACTGCAGCGGTATTTTCACCAGGATCAGCCGTTAAGGACCCTATAGAGACGTGCGCATGTGCGTACAACCGTGACTCTATCCCCTCTACGTTCGGTACGTTGCATACGTGTCGACCCAAATGAACCAGCACGCTTATGTAGCGTCAACGGACGTGTTGAGAATAGATGAGGAGATGGAGAGGGAAGCACGAGAGAAAGGTTAACTGAAATTTTCTCCCTGTTATACGGAATCCCGCAGAATGGAATCCTTGTGGCGAAATAAGCGTTGAAAAGCGCAAGCGAATCATACGCGCTTCATGCGCTGCAAGCCCACCAGCGAATTCTATGCGGTCCGGTAAATTGCCTTCCATAATTCATATCGTTATAGTGCGTCATCGCGTTTGGATTACCTGTTGCATTATTTATGCTCCACTGACTTTCACGGGGAAGTAAGGCTAGTGTGCGATGATATGTGGCAAAAGAGAGTGTTTATATTGTGTGACATGGTTGCGCGAATGATTGCATACTCTTAACGTCCCTAACAGCACAATGCACTGAACGTCAGGTGCAATAGGGGTGGTCGTCAGGTGTCTTACCTGTTTATTGCTGCGTCTCTGACACGCTGCGAACTGGAAAAATAACCTTTATAAACACGACCACCCCCAATTCACCCGACTTTAGGTACATTTTACTGCTTAGGTGGCCTTCGGAAAAGACAAGACCACAGTTTGTATAGGGACTGCGTGTCTGGACCCGCAGACACTCCTGCATTCACTGTCTTCCTGACAGTCGCAGGCCTCCTGGACAGTAGCATTCGTTAGTTGAATCGCGTTTTCACCATAAATTGTGTTTTTCACAATTTTTTTCATAATTCCGTTGCAAAAAGACTTTTAGTTCTTCTAGAACTTTTAGTTTCTTCTACTTTTGAAGCCTTTGGTGAAGCGAGAGTTCTCATTCATTTTTGTTTAACTGTTGAAGTAACAGCCATCAGATGAACATAAAAATAATTTTCTTTGCGTCATGTGCACATCAGGGTTCGAATGTTTTTTTTTTTTCTTATTATTTACATCAAGTCACCACCAACCACCAACCACCGTCTTAATTCTGCAGACAACTAGCGGTGATGCTGGTGCAAAACGCATTATTCCTTCAGACGCTGTCACAGCGCCACATAAATTGTAGTTAACTTAGTAATATCACCCTATATGCTTCTCCGTCGATATTCTGGCGTCTGTGACTTTAGTGTACTTGGCATTTTAACCACCAAGCCATAAAAAATGTAGTAAAAGAGAACTCGTGGTAGTAACATCACTAGAGGAGGGGAGAGAAGGGGAGAGAAACACAACTGTTATCACAAAATTTGGTTCGTGCATTTGCGCCCTTCCCGCTGTTTCTCTCTTTCTTCTCATCTTCTAATTTATAAAATTTCCAATTCTCAATTTTTATTTTCAATGGTTCCCATGAACAGCATAATGCCCTGGGCAATGGTGTAGCAGCCACACTCCAGTGTACAAAATATACATGAATATGTTAAGGAACAAAAATGAGAATGTGTGAAACATTGCATACAAAAATGGGAACTAAAAAACAAGTAATTAACGGTCAAGAAAGGAAAGAATGTGCCATAACCAAGCTACATCAGACGTGAGAGATGCATGGTAAGACAAAATGTCTGTATGATGGACCCTATGAAATACGTTGAAGCCGTTTGAACTCGTAATAATGGGCATCTGTGGGATAGAAAACAGAAAAAAAAAATCTTATCAATTTACTAGGAATGTTGGAAACCATAAGTAAGTATACAGTTCTCTTTAATCACGTATATGCCCAAACATTACTCAAATGGTTCCTTTCTTTATTTTTATTTTTCCATCACCTTCCTTTCAAATTGCTGCGGAGCAATCATTAACAACCTTGTCGTATAACTTAACTATCAATAGCAAGAAACGCAATGGTTTGATTTCTTAAAAATAGGGGGAAATGGAGAGCGCGGCCTCCTCTCTGGGGGACCGACAACTAGAGCACTCTTGTGTGCTGCCTATTAGTAGGATTCCTGTCCTAGGATTAGGTTCACTCCCGGTTGCTGTCAACAAAATTCACTGGACTCTTAAGATCTGTCTTAATGCCCTTATGTAAATAATCAAATCACTCAATGTTCGCTGCACATACAGCTCGAGGACATGGTCCAAGGATATACTGCACACTATATGGTCGCCTGTCGAATTTCGCCAGACTGAAGACGCCGACGAGTGTCCACGTATCGGCCACACCAAAGCAGATCGTGCCACTACTGTTAGGGCGTGTTCTGTTACCTTTCGGATTGTGTGCTTCAGACAGTCTATACCAGCTAGTTGGAAGATATCGATAAAGTTCGATGCCTTAGGGAACCCAATGAGCGCCTGAACTACTGGCGCCGAACTACTGGCACCTGTTAATGAGCTGACAACGCTCCAAGACTTTTACTGCGATTTTATGAAGAGTTTATAAAGCTAGCAATTTTTAAGACGCCTAAGGAAACTCTAAAAAGAAACCTTAAATAGGATGATTACTTTTTATGGTTTTCTTAGGCTTCTCAAGAATTCGTAGGTTTATATGTACCTACACTAGCTAGGATCTGCGCCGCCGCCGAACGGTTGGCGTACATTTCAACACGCTCGGGTCGCAATAAGAAACTGACTACGTCGAAACTCGTGCCACAGTACGTTTCGAAAAACGGCGCAGAAACGGAGAATTAGACCTAGTATTCGTTTTATTCCTACCAATACCAAACCTGCTATTCCAAGCCCCTCGAAAAAAGAACGATTTCTCGCCGTTATTCATAAACGGCGTGACAGCTTCTCGATTTCTTTACCACAAAACCACCGTGTAAACATTCCACCCCGCCCCGTAAACACTCCACCCCGTAAAAACAAAATCGTGTTTCCCCCAGCGCTCTAGGAGCGGAACGTGCTTATGCCCTGGGCATCCTCTTCTCCCTGCCTCCCTCTTTAAATGTGAAAAGGGCCGCCATGTTCCCGCGTGTACAATCGATTCCGCTCTGTGTGCATGAACCACGCAGGCGCGCTGCTTGCGCCTTGAACTCGTGTGTTCAGGATCAAACGAACGAGGGCGCTTTATAACGACCCTCTAAGCGTGATCATCAATGTCAGCGATGGTAGCAACTGCTCGGTCATTGACTCGGTTTGTCTGCGTGCTTACTGAAGGAGCGGCCCTTATAGGCTGTAATCGCTGCTGCATCTGTTCGCGTGAATCTGGCGTGTATTGGCACCGTGCCGGGGACTCCCATGGCCTGCGAACACTCGAAAGAGGTTTTTGAAAGCTACTGGCCGTCGAGAGGAGCGGCAATTCTGTTTTTTCTTTTTATTCACTGGTAAAGAAAAACTGTAGGGCAAACAGCTATTATCTATGTTTGTGCTAGTGGGAAGCATGCCCTGACCTGATGACACTAAGTCTGTGACTGTAATCATGATTTCCATCCCTCGTTGACGTACTTTTTATTTAGCTCGGAGTTAGCACCGCGAGGCAACTGTGTCCACGGACTGCGTACAGATTGGACAGATGGAGCAGGCGCAAGAGGAAAGAGAGAAATGGGCTTCCTTGTTAGAAGCGTCAGGTGTCATCAAGCAGGGAAACTGCTCTGTAGGTAACCTCCTACAAACTGACATACATTACAATAGGAATAAACATAGAAAGAGAAGCCCTTAGATATAATTATTGGAGATGATCATGGCAGCTCTGTTCTACCGTTACCCGTGAAAGTTTATATTTAATTGAGTTGACAAGCAGCAGGTACCCATGTGGTGTAAGCAACTGAAGCAAGACATATTTGCGCCTTTCACTGCGCTGCATTAAATATCATGATGAAAATAAATCTTGCCGTAGCTCAGCACGTGACATAGAAGACATCAGACGGCAAGGCAACCTCACCGTCTTGACGACTGTAAGGAGCTGACTGCAGGAGACACATCGTTCGGTACTGACACCTACTATTTCCAAACGCTTAAACGAAGAGCAAGTTCTTAAAATGTCGTTTCTTCCTGTACAGCCTGCTCAGTTCGTCGACACATGTCAACACAATCTCCAAGCATTTAATAACATTCAAAACGTTATTTAAATGTTCAAACGTTAACGTTTTTTGTGCGTGTGTGTTCATGTTCTCTTTGCAGTTACGTCTTGCTGATTCGGAAATGATTCCATTCCAAGCAGTGGAATCCAGGATTGCTGGTAGCCTCCGCGAATGCCACTTCTTGAACATAGTGGTGGCATCACAGGGATTTAATGCAGAAATGCATTGACTAACAGGGCGTCGCACCTCATTACCATCCTTTATATAGTAACAGTAACGATCAGTCTGAGCCGACGAAATAATGCTTCTCGGGGTATCTTTAGCGGCATCCTGAACAGCGTACAGTTTAGCTTCGAAAACTAATCGAAGAAAGCGGTATATGTTCCTGCCTTCTTCTCTTTTGAAGACATGTGACTTCCGGTATAGAACGCGCGAACTTCGAATAGGATATATTTCGTATTCTCCTCTCTCTCTCACGAAAGCCAGGATGTTCGTCTATAGCGGTCGGGGAAACGGATGTCATGGTCCCTACGCAACAGAAAACAAAATGAAAACAACAGGAAAAAAGGAACGCTTCCGGGGCTCAGCTCCGTCTGGGCTTCGACGTCCCTCGGCAGGGGATTACCGATAATTTTTTTTATTAACGCGAAATGTCCGGCTGTCAAATTAGCAATGGGGGAACGACCCAGGTGCTTAAAAATTAACTGCCGGAAATCTGCTGCTACGGGATACAAGAACGGCACCGTGTAACGAAGCGTATGGAACAATTGGACCGTGAAGCGGCAAGTCGAGCTTTGTTGCATTCTTCCATCCGGATTCCGCACGCCGCTTGTCCAGTTATTGGTCTCAAGAGCTGGCAGGTAATTAGTAAGGGAATACCGTCGCCCCCTTCACATTTCCATTCTCTCATAAACACAAGGAAACGTTTACAGATCAATACACATACGGTGATTATATTGAACGCGCGACGATAAATTGGGCTTTTGAAATATTATCAGCTACAAATACATATGGCATAGTGTGACATACATTCACCGTTTCTTTGTCTTTATTTAAGCTCACTTCAGTAGGTGATGTTGCACTTGACGAACGTGATTACTCTTTCTAGTGTTAGAAAAATAGACTGGTGTAAGGGGGCCTGGGTGTTGTGAATGCTTTATACGCAGCGCTGTACACCAGTTTGAGCCCAAACTTCGGCTATTTCATTCAACCTGTGCACAACGCCACCACCTGTCAGCACTGAAGGCAGTAGGAATTTTAGCAGTCAAAAATACTTGGTTCATGGCATCTGCACATCAGACAGCAAGCGATGAATGCACTAGTAAATACCTTCAGCGGATAAGGGCGGAGATAAAGTTTTAGGTTAAGAGAACGAATGTAAACAACGAAGAAGAATTCAAAAATCTGGTGGACCACAGGTTAAAGCAAAATATTGGCGGCTTCCAGCCTGAGGGGTTTTTCCTTAACGAGAACGAATGTAGTAACTTTGACTACCCAGAACAAGTGTACAGGAGCAACACAATTCACATCGGTCGATTTAAAATCTTCTAAGGTCTTATCTCTCGTTTTCCCCCTGTACACATCCATATATCATTAAACCTGTGGTGAACCCTAATTCGTTGCTTTGGGAACAAGAGGTATCAGGCTCAGACATGTTGCAGCCGTTTTGTTGTTCTCGTTTTTTATCTTGTGCGTTTGTATTTCTTTTTCAGTAATATTCAGTTTCATGAAGTACTAAGTTTCACTAAGCAAGTACTATGGGAACGAGCGGCTCTACTGGGTTCAGCAGTCTACTGAATTTATTTTTAATTTTAGTCAAGTTAAGTCTGTTTAGTCGTGTCTTGCTGGCCTGGTTGGGGTACCAAAGAAAAGAGAATTTGCCTGCGCAGCGTTAACCATTCAAATTTCAAATAGGAGTTATTTAATCAGCTATCAATCTGCAGGACCGGGCTGCAAAATTGTCTGTAATAATAAGGTATTATATTTCTTGTTCAGCGTCAAATAGGGGATACATAGGAAACAGGGAGGACCCTGCAGGCCATCACAGCCTCCACCGATGTGCCAACGTAAAACTGCTTCCAAAAGCCAACATCTGAGTTGGAGCCCCTAAAATCTGTTCTGCAGCTACTGTTGATCGAAATGCTTAGGAAACATTATGAGCCGCACCAAGCAAAGAATTTCAATATAGTAATCGAAGAAGACATATAAATATACATATATTTTTCTTTTTATATAATCGCCGATCCCACCGCCCTATTTTCCAACATGCGCCTTTTATGTGCTTGCTTCATCTGAAGTGAGCTAACTCGGTTGACCATTCTCAAGGGTCTGAGACATCCGCCGATAGCGAATTCGATTAACCGCAGTGCTAGCCTTACTAATCCCCTCCTTCCCCCTCATGCTTCTTCTTCCAACTCTTGTCCAGTTCGCGTGCGTCAATAGGGCGGGTCTAACAGCTGCACATTTGGCAAATTGCCCCTAGGCAAACTGTGTGCCTTCTGAGATAGCGTCTGGGGTGTGCTGCCGAACCGGATGTTCATTTCACTTTTTCGTTTCTCCTCTTTTAGTACCCTTCCAGAAGTTTGAAGCCGAAAGTTGTACTATTGAAAAATTACGACCGTGTTACGGTTGCCGACGGTCGACATCCTCAGAGTTTGAAAGACGACATAAGTGGGTTTTATAATTTTGCTGTTGCCGACTGCTGAACGAGTTCTTTTTTTTTTTTTTCCCGTCTTTCTTTTTTAGTTTTTAAGCCACACACTTTGTCATAAGACCTTAACTAAAACGCTAACGTGATCAACGCCTCTTTTTTTTATTTTCATGTGCGCCAGGGATCTTAATTTCCACGTTGTGCCTAAAACACACGCACACACAAAGTAGCTGTGCCTCCTGTAAAGGGTGCTCTGCCACAGAAGCATTGACTACGACGTCAAGCCTCCTCTAGGAGGCATCTTGTGGTGTAAAGTGATCGCAGGATAAAGAAATCTGTAATGTTCGAATTATTGAGTGTCCACATTTACTTGTGTGCGGAGCTGACTTTTGGTCTTTTACGTCGGCGAGAAAAACAATCACACTCCGCCGACTGCACGACCCTTGTTGACTTACACGTAGCATTTCGAACTGACAGAGTGTATGTCTGTATCTTTTGCAGACATTTTTCTCCCACAAACAATCAATATTCACACGAATATAGGGAGCATATAAAATAAATAAATAAAGACCCATACTCAGAGTGAACAAAACATCTCAATGAGCTCATAATTGCAGTAAATGCCAACCGAGCGGACAACGCAATAATCATGAGAAGAATAAGTGTGAAAATGTGATCCTATGTTCTATGGCCTCAAACAAAGATTTT
The DNA here is from genome assembly GCA_029532675.1 of Ornithodoros moubata. Taxonomy (NCBI): domain Eukaryota; kingdom Metazoa; phylum Arthropoda; class Arachnida; order Ixodida; family Argasidae; genus Ornithodoros; species Ornithodoros moubata. The sequence goes on along the minus strand of JARGYV010057030.1, from coordinate 2,449 downwards.
CATTTCCGATGGTTTTCCTCACAGGGGCATACGAGCAGGTTCTTCTTCGTGGGCATCAAGAGTAGCCCTACTAAACCGGATTAGCAAATTCAATAACATTTCCTCTCTCACATTTTTTTTTATTTTTATTTTTTTTTTTTTTTTTTTTTGATACCCCGGTATAGAAAAGCAATGAAGTACGAGTGAATGGCTATAGCGTTCTTCCAGCGTGAAATAAGCTCTGGTAGCACTTATCTCTTCTTCTTCGTCTGCCTGCCCAAATTTGACAGTGTGTTACTGTACTTTATTGTCGTCGTTGGCACGTATTTTTACGCTCAGTCTAATAAAAGTTATATGTATAAAGAGGACGCGACTTCACCTCATATCAAGCTTGACGTGCACCGGGTGCTCTTTAGCGTACGCACAGAATATCGACCATCTGACATTATCTTTTTGTTCGCTGCAAAGTGAATTCGTCCACCGATTGACGAGAAGTGCAGAAAGCCGACGTTTTGGCAAAAATGTTTGGTAATATTGCGGAAAAACGAATACAACGACACGTCCTAAAAAATTAGCACGCTGTATCATATACTGGAAACGTATTAATATTCGCGGTGTATTAATTTTCGCGAATCATGTTTTCAAAGGTATTCGCGTGTACTTGATTTCGCGTTTTTTAGGACAGTCCTTCATTTCCTGAGGTCAGCGCAAGGCAAGTTTCGCGAGTACAATTTTTCGCGATTTTTCAGGCGCCGCGAAATTCGCGAAAATTAATACACCGCGAATATTAATACGTTTACAGTATTTGAATCATATTACACTTCTATTTCTGTATATAATTTATTTAGTCTATAAGCCTCTCTGACAAAATGCTGCGATTTTCGAAACGCGGACGAAGATTTGTCGCTTTGTGCTCTGTTGCAGCCCTTCCATTCCTTCCTTTCAAAAGAACAGGAAAAATGAAATCGATTTCTTTACAAAGACGTGTGGTGCATTCTTGGAAATGGCGCGTTCTTAGAGAAATAAAGAACAAGGTATATAGGTAAAATACTGGCAAGAATATGCCTCTGTTCAGAGCTTCTACTTCTACGTTAAAGAACTTGTCCTTGCACGCTCACTCGTCGCCATTGGTGGTGTTACTGCTGCAATCAATTTTCATGCTTCCAAATGTCCGCTTCGAAAAACAGTGCCTTTGAGGGAAAGAATTCGGTGAGGATCGTAACAATCTAGAGCTTGGCCCGAAGGCCTCCGTTTATGTTTCCTATGACTTCTGTCATCCACTACTTCTTGATGTTTGGGCAGTTGGTTCTTAGAACGGGAACTATGACTGGCGGCAAGCGAACAGAAATAGGCATTGCATGCCAAGACATAAAAACGGTGAGATGAAACATCAATCACGTCAACACCGGGGGCTTAAAGCTAATAAAACTAAGAAAGCAAGCAAGCTGTCGATATGAATTTATTCTAAAGGAGGTAAGAGAAACACGAAAAAGGACATATTTACTAACATAGAGAGAGGGTTCTAATATATTGATATGGTTATCCCCTTTTTATAGTTCCTCATCTGGAGTTTCTTCAGTCAGGATATACCTTCTCTCTCTTGATGCATGTCACCGTGTTTCCAACCTGACCTGAGGACCTCTTGCGTAGATGTTAGCCCATGAGAGATGCTACTTGCATTTTCCAAAAAAGTTAAAACGTAAGCGCTACTCCACGACGCGGCATCTGCCAAATCAGCGCACCGTGTGCACCTTTGGGGCGGTTAGTATGTTGAGCGCTGTTACGGACCTGCCACATGGCAGTTGCAGTGGCTGGAGAAGAACGTGATATGACGTGTATGTATAAGGAAGAACTGCAAGCACTGCAAGGGAGGAGGCGGGATGCTGCAGATGAACATATAGGATAAACCCTCAGGTTGGGGAGTAGAAAATCGACACGACGAAGTTTTCAAACGTTTTTCTACAGCTTAGACCGAGTAGCGTTTAAAGCTTTTGTATTGTCATTTTTCTGTTCGCGAAACTCAGTGCTTATAACGAACTTTTGTGTCTGTTGGTATGTTACTATAAAGAAAAACATGAGGCTAGTAGCCCCCTTCTATAACGCGTGAATGCTTGTCTAGATTTTACACTCATTAAGGAGCAAGTGGAATACTGGTTAATTGTTGTCCACAGTAACATTGTTGAAGAAAGAGCTGCAGATGGTCAAGAAAAGCGATATGAAATTATGTGACCCTTTGGCCTCTAGCTTCATCGAGGGCATCAACAGAAGATTTGAGCCATTGGTTCATGTCTGACAGGGATCTAATCACAAGTGCTGCTGCGCATCCAAGGTTCAAGACAGGCAGCAGGAGGGCGTGAATTGGAATGCATTGCTATTTTTAAGACATGCAATGAATGCTGCACATTTCTTAATCGAAGATATACAGGAGAAATTACCCGATGACGATGCAATTGAAAGTTATTTTTTTTTT
>JARGYV010057019.1:0-12394 GCA_029532675.1 Ornithodoros moubata | reverse complement strand
ACAGGACGAGAAATCTGCCTGGGCATCTGCAACGACAACGTTGGGTCCACAGCGTGAAGCAGGCATTGAGTTGGGATGTCCCGACACCACTGTTGTTAAATATCGAAGTTCCTGCTGTAATATCAGGATATGAATGTCCGGAGATATTGCTTCAGAGCACCCGGCATCGTGTAGGACTTGTGCAGGATCGTGCACCGTGACGCCCCGTCATTCGAACTGTAAAGCTTTCTTCACCTCAGTACCACCATCGCCCAGGAGAAGACGGCTTTACAGTCACAAAGGCTACAGACAAGTGTAACGAGTAAAGCTGCCTTGACAGAAGGTTACGTTACGTAGAGGGAAGAGTAGACGTATCCTGTTTAAAAAAATTACAGTAAAGTTATTTATTTATAAGAAGGGGCATTCAATATGGCAAATAAAGCAGAATAGAGTAGTGCATAAGCAGCAAGTCTGTAAGCACAAATACAACGACGATCGCAGTGCAAATGTCTTTGACGTCTGACAGTTTTATAACCTTAAAAGAGATAAACGATCACATACACATGTGGTCGCAACCCTAACTATAAATATGCCACGAAGCGTTAGCAAATGCGTGTAGATCTCCTGCTTAACCATGCGAAGAAAACGATATGCGCAAGTATTTTTAAGGAGGCCCTTTTCCTTGAGATTGTTGAGTGATATTTGTTCATGTTAACCTTGCAGACCCGTGCACACAGCATGGATCCGTAAAGAAATAAAGAAACAAACAAAATAATAATAATATTAAGTATTATTATTATTCCGTTGCGGCAATGAAAGATCAAACGAATCACTCAATTTTCTTCACGCACGTTCGCAGACGAGATAAGTTGTGAAGCCCTCTGACAGGTTCGCGACACACAAGGACAGAAATTAGTTTGTCCGGCTAAATTACGAGGATGTTTGGAAAACTGTTAGCAACCCTGTCTAAATGTACCTGTCATGCTTCGTGATGGAGAAGACACATAGGATGATCACTCAGGAACGAAACAACGTCTACATAGCGAGAACTTTTTTTTCTTTTTTCTTTTTCTGTGCCACTTCTAGAACAAACAAAATGTGACAGCAGTGATCGATCAAACCAGCAATGGTGTTCGGTCGTTTATGTTTATTGAGTCAATATAGTTATGTTGTTGTTATTTTTATTTATTTGTTTTCTTTGATATATATTTATAATTTAGGGCGCTGAATTGCAAAGCGCAATGATGAAAGGTGAAGAGAGCGGCATGTGGCGCCAGCAAATCAGTCGAAAAACGTTGCATTAGATAGTTCTAATGTTGAAACCGGAGAAGTAAGCAGGTGGAACGAAAAGCACAAAAAGAGATAGGGCCTTTTGTGACTATACATCGTAAGGGAACTACGGTCCTTAACGACAGCACAGTGGTTGATCTGCAGATTAATTTCGACCAACTGAGGGTTCTTTGGCGCGCCCAAAAGTCTTCGCACCTGACGCACCGCCTATCACATCCCTCGCGGAAGATGGCGTGCCGGAGCAATTTGTACCTGCCACCAAAACGTTGGCGTCTTCGTTGAGGATACGAGCCCAGAACCTTGGGCTAGGAAGGCGGACAAGATATCAATCGAGCTACCGATGCGGGATATAGGCATAAACGGTCAGAATGCCTAGAAAGCAAGAGAATCGAGCGCTTTGACCAAGCTCGAAAGAACCCCGCAACATAAGGCGGACAATTTAGTACAGTACGGACGATTTTCTTCCTTTTTTAATATGAACAGTACATGTTTCCTAGAAACCATCCTGAGACGTACCCAAACGTCACATGACATGAGCTTTCTCCCTCCCAGTGAGCACATATACGAACTGGCTATTGAATACGTAGCACGTACTCGCACTAAGGTACGGTGCTGAGCACAAGCACCAAATTAGTTTCTTCGCATCGCGCAAAGCCTTGCTGGCGGCACGGAATGATCTTGTGGAAGACGATAAGAAGCCTGGGATCGAAGTTGCTGTCACGCACGGCCACAATTAGAACACTACAGTGTACGACTGAGAAACGGAGAAGTCACGTGAAGAAAGAAGGAATGAGGACGACGCTGGACAACACCTTTGTTCGTACAAGCCGTCAAGGAAGTTAGTGTGTCTAGACGGTTGGAGAAAGCTGCGGGAGACGTCGCCCAAAGCCATGTACGCCATTATTCCTTTTTTGTGTCAGACGTGCAGACGAGTAGTCTATAGTAGTCTGTAGTTGATATACTCCAGTGGCAAATTACTTTTCTTTTATGAGAACTTTTGTAGAAAGTAAATATGCTAATGATTGAGATGGAGGGGTCTTAACACTGCATTCATACTAGTTAAAAAACTAAAAATTAAATGAAATGGAATGAATGGAAGTAGAAGCCACTGTAGTATCAGCGCAGTGAGATTCACGCTGACTACTATAGGCGCAGAAAAGCTGAACAAAGTTTTCACGTGTGGGGATGGCCATTACTGCAGTAGTGGAGAACACGGTTGGTTGTATACTTTTTAGGGCAAGGTGGACACCAGCAGCATAGAATGTTTAGGATGTGCCGCCGTGTTTCACATTGTTCCAGCTGGCCATTCTATGGATTACATTATCCGTAGATCAAACTATACTGTTACTTCTGAACACCAAAATGCTTATTTGGTTTGGTTTGCAAGTGTTCGCTTGAGCACTTACATAACTTCGCAAGGCTACTTCAACATATATCATCACATCATACAAATCTATACGGTATGATTCGATTTTATATCATTAAGTGTTAGCCTGCCAAGAACAACGAATATTTAACGAAAGAACGAACGCGAGAACATCCAACCTTCCCATGTCACAATACGCTGGGATACGATCACGTCGATTCCTTCGCGCTGCTAGTGCCGCAGTGTTTTGTGCTACAGAGGTGTTTGGTGGTGAATCGCGTTACAAGGCATTATGCAGCGATGACTGTTCTTACGCAGGGGACCGCTCGATGTGTGCGTGAATGATCACTCCGAGTGTGGTTGGTTTCTCGAAGGGTTTTTCTTTCGCTTCTTCGCGCTCATGCTGTGTCTTCACTCTGTGGAGCAGGACAAACAGTGAAAGAGAAACGACACAGAGTCCGATGTCTTATTGATTGTTGAAAGGAGCCACATTATTCAAGTACCTAAGTCCCGTCGCTTCCGTATGAGCGATGACAAAAGATTATTGGCAGTGCTCTCTGGTTATTCTGGACGCACAATCGTATTTCACACTGGACCGAATTCTCGCTTGCGTCACCGTAAAGCTGCGATATGCCAGACGTTCAGGGCGATTGGTTTGTTGTGTAGGGGCCGTAGTGCCGAGGCTCAATGTGACGAATTCGAAAGTGAGCTAGACACAAAAAAGAACATCTTTCTATTAGAAAGGCTTCAACTTAGGTTCGGAGAATCTTACGATTTTAAGGCTGGGGCAGTAAAAGATAGCTTTTGCGCTCATTCTTCTTTTAGTTTGTAATTTTCGAATTATGATCACCATCTGGCATAGTTGACTGGAAAATAATAACAGCANAAAAAAAAAAAAAAAAAAAAACTTGCCTATAAACGAATCAAAATACGCCAGTCAAAACGTGAACAAAGGTCATACGCTAACTAAAAGACACTGCACGGTGACCGTGCGTGAACAGAACTTCGTTGCGTCAACTGTGGTGTTCCCACGTTGTATACAACAAGAAAGAGAGTAGTCGCCCAATATAATAAGTGATGGAATAAGTTATTATTTTGTGTTATGGCACAAGGACATGATGCATTCAATTCACGTCCAACGCCCACGCTTGGGCAACGACACTGCCAGGATATACGAGCGCAACACACCACTGTCGCCAATGAAAAGCCTATCGCCTAAATGTGTCTGTCTATTGAAGACAAGCGCAATGGAGCAACGGCTAAGTCAAAAATAAAAAGGATTTAGGAGCAGAAAATAGCGAACAGAACTCATTTCCGCACGCGTATCCAAACTTTCGGTCGCTGAGTAATTTTTTTTATTTTTTTCTTCTTTTCTGTTGAAACGTTGAAACAGTTGGAAGATTTTTTGAGTTCTCCTGAATTTATCCATATGCGGAACGACAAGGCGGGCTTTCGCACTTACCAGGTCGTCGCTTTAAACGCAATAGGTATCGCCTGTACGCGCTCTCACGCGGATTATACGGGGGAGAGAGAGAAAAAACAAGCGGAGCTTCCGATAACTCAGTGCTGACGTTATTCGCTCCTGCATTCTCATTTTTCTTTGTCGTTCGGAGATGAAACTCAGGAAACGCGCGAAATACCATGCGTGGTCAAATGCAGCTATCTCACGACCTGCGACGGAAGTGGCAGAAGGCATAGAGTTGCTTTTCCCCGCAGTCGATCCGTGAGATCACGTTTGCCGTCGTGCGGACGTCTCTTGTCAGACATTGTGATTTTGCATGTGGTTTGTAAGGAGGAAGAGAAGAAGAAAAAAACGAGAAAGTTTGTCTGTTTCAGAAGAAAAATGAGAGAGGGCAGAAGAAGAAGAAAAATGAGAATGGATGTATGAGTTTCAAACTATGACAACGAAATACGAAAAAAAAAAAAACACCTAGGAACCGGGCCGCAGAGGATTTAAACGAAGAATAATCAAAATAATTTTTAATCACGAAAATGCGCCGATGCCAGGTGCTCAGACTGTTACAACCAACTTCTTGAAATCTTAAAAGCAGAAATATGTTTCTCTATATGGGGATGATAGTGAGCTAAAGAGTGTCTTGAATGAGTGAGATGAAAAAAGAGAGGATACATTTCGGATGGTAAATTCGCCGTTGTTCGGACGATTTAAGAATGGTGCCTTAAAAATATATACCGCTGCCGCGATATATTTCTGGCAATGCTGCCGCTCGCAATTTCGCCCCTCGTTCTCATCAACTCATGGACAATGGGATATTGTGTTGCCACAGTAGCGAGACATCCCACTCTGTTGGCATCATATATCTCGTTTTTGTTTTTGACTGTCTTGTATGGTGGGCTGTACGCCCCCTATTATGCCGCACTCATCACAGCGAAGAGAAGGAACCATCTCCAATTTGAAAAGTCGCGGTAGCCGCTGTATGACGACCTTTTAACCAGATCGTCTGGATGACTAATGCACTTTGATGTGCGAGTTTCAGCAACATTTTGAGCGAATGTCCAGTAGTCTGCAAACCGCATACTGCTCCGCTTTAGATATCAAACGCTCGAAACATTTGATATCTGGCTGTCTCTTAGTGAGGACGGTGCACAGCTACCGCTGAAGGTTAACTACTTTTGCACAAATAATGAAGGAAAGCGTTTCTGCTTCGTTATCTAGGACGACAAGTTCGATACATTTGCGGTGCTGAAAGTATTAGAACAAATGTGGCCCGAATTTTTCGACTGATATCCAGAAACCGAGAACGCACGATAATTTACAGCATGGTACGTGCATTACCTATATCCGGAGCAATTTGCACGATCCGAAGGCAGCTCAAGCAACAGTGATCTGATGTACGGTTGGCACGCGTTCCATCACCACCCAGCAAATTATACGAAGTGAAGTTCACTACTGTCGTACACGACAATTCGACAGCAAAATCACGATTCCAGTACGCTTAGCACCTTCCCGTTTGCGCGCCGCTTGCAAGAACAGTGGTAATAAAACGACCTGGGACAATACTGTACTCTAATAGCTCTTAAACAATCTGAATCAGAGAGAATAGCACCCAACGACCAAATTACGAGGACGCGCGTACACCGTAAAGCACAGGAACCCAATTTGTATACTGGTAAGACCTTCCTGCAGCGAAACAACCCTTTAGAACACAGGCACTCGCACGACAAACAAACAGATCAAACTGAAGCACTAGAGACGAGCATATCGACCCCTGTGGAGCGCTCGATACACCTCTCCGCAGGATGAGAAGTCGATAACGACACCACAAGTATCGTGAGTACAGACGCACACACGCAAGCGACCCGAAAGCCGTGCGGACCGTTCTGCACGAATGAAATCCAATCAAGCGCCGTATACTTTGCTCCAAATCCGAACTCATCGCATTCTGCTCTTAGGTAAGATTGAAGCGTATACGCGTTGACCCTGTTACCGACTAAGGGAGGACACTTTCGGACAAACTACTGGAGCGTTGGGCGTCAGATCATCGCATGGTTTGAAATGGGATTTCCCCGCAACTAAGCGAATTACGGCTTAGCACCGCTGTGCGAACGCGATCGGGGTGCAATGTGTACGCCTCAAATGACTGGAAACTCATAAAGCGTGTTTCGTACGTTACGGCCGTCATTTGCTATAGCAGGGTGGGTGTCGGAGCTCGAGTAATGGGACTGGCGGCGAGGCTGACGCCTGAGATAGGAACATATATCAAGCTGCTCTGACAAGGATTTTCTTCCGGATGTCACATGTGCTTCCAGGCGTTCTTCTCCTTACATGGTGAGGCGATTGATTTTTGTTGCTGTTGTTGTTGTTTCGGGTATGTGTAAGGTGGAGTGTGGCTGGCCACGCTGAAATTCACTAACCAAGGAGTCATATTGAACTCTTCTTCGTGTCTGTGTAGAGGCTGAAGTCTCTGGGGATGAATGACCGTGAGATGGGTGAAAATGCGGTGACGTCCGTTGTGCATGATTTGTGTCATGCCTTCGAAAGTTCAGGGCAAGCTCAACGACAAGTGATCTTATCGACATCCACGAGCACGTCGAGATTATTACCGTCACCCACCTTTTCCTCGCCCCAGTCAACGTGATTGTTGTCATCATCTGTGTTCTCGTTCAACCCAAATGCATGGGGTAGCATTTTGGTCAGCGAGTAGAACGCACCTCTCTTTCATCGTCATCATTTCATTTCTTGTTATTGTTTCAGACAGTTTCATGAGAATGAATCGATGTTCAAGACTATGCCTTTAAACTCCTTTTGGCATCACCTCTGTCTGCACATGATTTGCTACTCACGTGCCCCCTGTTTTCGGAAGCAGAAAAAATAGAACTATATTTTTTCGTTATCTTCACAACATAACAATCTTGATTTGATATATACATTAACTGTGGAAGGCTCTTGCCTCTCATTTGTTCCGGGATGTTTATCTTCACGCTGTTGGTATACTGCAACATCACCACAACTGTCCACGACCACGTCAACGAATTAAAATCGCAATGCTAGCATTTACGTGTGAACCCAGCCACTGCTTGTCTTAATAGTTGGAATGAAGAACGGCAACCTTGAACCAGCTGAAAAGGTCTAACGAATGGCCTCGCAGACGTGGATAGTGCCAAAACCAGCCCGAGCGGAACTAATATGTGGTTCCGCACCGTAGCCTAAATATGGTGGACGGTTTCAATCGATACACAATTAGACCGCATCTGATCTTGTCGATGTGGGGCGCGAGCCGATATGCTATCATTAATGGGGCCCAAACGCTGACAACAGTGGTCGCTTTTGTTCACTGAAATATACGACGCTAACGAAAACACCGGAGGCGGCTGAGGCGAGGGCATCATTATGGCGGCGAACGCACTCACGGCTGCAGGGAGAACGGCTTGAACGTTCTCAAACTTCAATTTGGTTTCTATGCCACTCGTGAGCATTGCAAACGAAGAGTGTAGCTTTGCAGCACCGACTCAGTTTAAATTCTCACTTCAGGCAGCCACGCGTGCATCTGCAAGTACGCAACATTATAACACAGAATCGAATTAAGCAAACCAGGAGCAGTAGACCGTTAGGGCCTGGTATCGTCACAGCATCTACTTCTAGCGAGCATCCACTTAATCGTGCTCGAAAGCGAGATGTGTGTTAAGCGTCCGAGGAAAGGATTGTAATTAGCGGGGTTCCCCTATTCTGAGATAAGAGAATGCCCTCCTCCCTTCCCTTAATAGAGATAAGGAGTTGGACCAGTATAATGCGACTTATATGGAGCGAAGCGTGGATGCAGCATCTTTATGCGACGACAGTAGGCGCTGCTAGGATGAACTTTGCGCGAGAGATAATGCAAAGGCTATGAAATACGGCGTGCGCTCGCTAAGCCTCTGGTTTTAGCGAGGGCCACCAGCGTTAAAGAGATGGGCTGCACCTGCGAGGTGCGAAAATCTGGAAGCGCAACCGTGCTGTGCCCTTGAAAAATGAACAAAGCACGTGTAATGGAAGGGAATACCGCTCGGGTGCGTAGGCGTTAAGCTTGCATCACGTCATGAAGGTTAGCGTAGTTTGTAAAGCGTTTACGATAACTGCTGTGGAAAGGGGTGAGTAAGCAGATACACGGTTAAGCTCCGTAAGGTGAGATATAGCAGTGATATGCACAGGTATCAAGGCACATATTTGGTGGGCAGATCTTTGAGAAGATCCGCCCTAGCATGCATGAGGAGTGCAGTATCAGTGAATATTCTTTTCTTTTTTTATTATTTCGTAATAACTGAGTGGCATTCCTTTCTCACAAATCATGATAGTTTATCTTTTGTCATTTAGTATTTATTACAAGCCCCTATAAGTTTAGAAGAGTACATTCTAATATTTGCCTTCGAATATTTGAAGCATATTAGGCTGGTGTAGCCACTGTCGTCTATGGTGTCATTTGTTTGTAAACAGTGAAAAAGATCTCTTAGGGCCCAAATCCTTCGTGCCAGTGCAGCGTCCAAGACATTCTCCGTACGATAGGGCACCACTCACAATTGACTGTCAAGAGTGAAAACTCTTTCGGCCATTTGCGTTCCTCTCTCTCTTCCAGCAATTCTGGTCACCAAAGGTCTCCAACTTTCCCTGGCCAAGGCCAACGTCCTGACGTGTGCTGCGGGAGATCGGTACATCGGCCTTTAATTCTATAACCGTTGATGGTGCCTTGCCTCAACCCTACACCAACAAGCGTGCTACGGCACGAGAGGCTTCACAGGCAGGGACTACCCTCTGACTTCCCTGTCTCTCTGGTATCAAGGATACGCTGGAGGAGGCCGGCGAAGTTTCTCTAATGCATCCTGCAGAAGACTGGCACGCCAGCATCATCCACACACGACCAGCCACACACCAGCACGCGACGGCTCCCTGGAGGGACTCTTTCTCTGCGGTATCAATACATGTGCCTGGGATATGTTCCAAAGAACAGACACCACCGACTGTAGCTTGCCGGCCTATCTCCGAACATACTCAAACTGCTTGCCTTCAACACTTTCAAGTTTACAAGTTTTCACGTCACGAACCGCATCGGCTGTATATTCATTCCATGCCGTGGCCGACGCTGGTCCGTTAAACTCAAATGCAAACCTCCCTCCTCTGCCACTAAGAGAATCCGTAGTTTGGGAGTTGTAGAAAGATTGGTCATGGTCCTGGAGGTCTGCTACTCAGCCCCTACTGGATAGATGCAAGAAGGCGATAAGGTGTTCACCTGTGCACGACAGCTTAAGTAAATAATCCATATACTGACGTACGGACATATCGCGAAGAAGACACGAAAAAAAAAAAAAAGAAAAGAAACAAAAATTTCACGATCAAGACCAGTTCAATACCAAAAACGACGCAGCACACTCACGATGCCTTGCTTACAGCCGCAAGTGAAGCCGCCCGTGCTGCTCGCAACCATCAAACTATTCTCTAAATTCATAGGTTGGAGGGTGCATACAGTGCAATCGGAACGTGTAACGCGCGTACAATTTGAGGCATGTCTCTGTATTCTGCCGAGACAGGATTCTTGCAAAGACGCCAGTTCGCTTTCCTTTCACCTAGAACCTGATATAGAGCCGCGATTGCAAGTTCACTGTCATACTGCTGCTCGCACAGAGGGGTCCTTTTATGACGTGGGCATTCAAATTTAAGCACGTTGCGAACCGCGCATGATATATGCCGTATGAACGCGAGAAAATTTATCTTATTAGACCGTATAGTCAACCAAAAACACACATTCACGTTTGCATCACTCAGCGAAAGTTTACTCCATACAAAAAGATCATCGTCTCGTTGGAGACACGTCCCTGTAAAATGTTACACGCCACTGTAAAAGTGTTAACAATAAACGGGACTGGAGTAGTACATATAACCGCGTAGTAAACAGATTATTAGTGCGCACGCGGGCTCATCTTTATGGCAGATAAGAGAGAATATGAAAAGTGAGCACGTAGCAAAGAATGGATGAAAGTTGAACAAATGGAGCACGCTGACGAGTGGCCGAGTAGTTTAAAGAAGAACGAGAAGAAGGCAGGAGCACATCTCTTTTTCCTGCGTGTGCCGCTGCTTCGTGAATGCTGATGGCTTTTTGCGCCTTTGCAGCCAAGCAGCAGCAGCTATAATCAAGAGGATCGAAAGTGCCGCCACTGGTAATGAACGGCCTTCTGGCTCTGATGTACATAAGGCTGCTGAGAGCGTCCCTCTCGCTTCTCGTTGACGTGAAGGAAATTTCCTGAACACACGAAAAGGAAAAGTCGAAAAGGAAACACCCTCGCTTATGTTGTTAATCGTATGATGAAACAACTTTATGCTGCCAGTCGGCAAGAAGGGTCGGAATTAAAGGTCAGCGCGAGCGTTCACACATTTGCTCGGCTCACGTACTTGATTGCCGTTTTCTTTGAACCTTATCTTTTTTGTTACGTCGCATTGCGACGACGGATAACGTGTGAAGAGGGAATGTTATATTAAGGACTACAAACAATGCACCGATGGAAGCATACAGCGTCGGATAACGGCACCACCCTCTTAATTAGAAACCTGGGATGGTACTGGCGCCTTTTACTATTCTTGCTTTTATTGCGCTTCCTCAACAACAACGCTTCCTGCGTCTCCCGTGCAATCAAAGTGCCATGTAATAAAATGCAAATGCGAACAATCTATTTGCCGACACTATGGGGCGACAGTATCCTCCCTCGCACCGTTTACCCAGGACGCAGCTACGAGTAAGGCTTACGCAAACACGGGTCATCGCAGGTATGAGGCTGACCGCATCCCTGTGCGTCCGACTTTCATCCAAGCTCCTAAAATCGCGAGGGCTCGGGAAAATTTCGCGCTCGCGGACACCGCAAATATTTGCCGAGCCGGTGCTGCCACTCCGCAGAGACTTCTCGTTTTGGTATCGGCGGGACACGCTCAGCAAGGAGTTTATGGGAGTCTCGCTAAAGAATAACTTCAACATGGCACCCACTACAAAAGTCACGAGAATAGAGAGCCAGTGTATTATTGCGCGAGACATATCCTTATGGGTTATGCAAGGGTAATAGGGTTATATTAAGGGTATTGATAACAATAAATTACATATCATGCACTAAAGTTTATGGGAAAACTGCCTGTGAACTACACCACGAGTCTTTTCAGCGTCTCGGCATCGTGTGGAAGTAAAAGTAAGAGACTAAATCGTATGAGACATACTACAATCGTGACATTCACAACTCATACGGGTTTTGTGCGAGGTACCAGTAAAAATAATTCTTGCCAATAAGCAAGAAGATATGAACACTACTTCTGTAAGCTTTTACACTATTTTTATAATATATTTGTTCACACAGTTTTATATTAATCTATTCACGCGAGATAGCGGTACAGAGCTCGCCTTTGTATAATTATAATTGACAATAACAAAGCTATCGATGAGGTTTTGATATTTTTTTTTCGATTAGAAGTCTATAGTTTTTACCAATAGCAAGCGATGGGTTAGTGAATAAATGTCCACGGTGTATAACGATTTTGAAGGGATTGCTGAGCCCTAGAGAATGGAGAACGAAAAGACCGCAGAGTACGTCAATAACAACACTTCAGCTGAATGTATTGTCGTATTGTGCGTACAATAGCAGTTGAACTCGCGGGGAATGCCGGGAGTTGTTCAGCGTAACATGCAGAATATAAATAGGGAGTGGCTTTTTCGGGTTATACCCGATTTCTCCTCGAATTTCTTCCCGGAAAAGTGACGTTTCCACTGAAGAGGGAGTAGTATTTCACAGTATTTCATGGAAGATGCACCTCAGAACCCCGATTTGTTGCTGACTAACTACTGGGAAGATGCGAGATAACGCTACCCGCACTTGTCAGAGGCTGCCCTAACTATTATGTGCGTACCAAATGGCAGCTGCGACGCTGAAAGGGCGTTAACGAAATAGCGATATGTGCAGCGTCCAGAGCGCTCCCAAATGTCATCGGAACTCCTCAAGATGCAAATGATACTATTTGTGAACACGAATGGGTCATAAACACATGTGGTGAATAATGAAAATGGTACTTGTAAATATTACCTTGTAAGCATTCTAAATATCACTCGTGCACATTGTTATGCAGATAAATGCCATTACTGTAAATATCATTTCCATTATATGTCACTATTGTGAATATTGCTTGTTTATGCCGCTGTGGGCTAATAAATGGTATGAGGCACACTTCATCTTTGTGTGTTGTGTAACATTGAAAGTGAGAAAGGCATCGTCAGGTGTAATAAGCATATCCGGGTGCAG
>JARGYV010056980.1:0-20251 GCA_029532675.1 Ornithodoros moubata | reverse complement strand
TCCATACCAGGAAACTCATTCACAGCCAGCAGACGGCTGGTAGCTGCAATAAGTCCATACCTTTCTGAAATGATGGCGGACGCTGGACAGCTAGAGAAGATAAAGGTAAATTGAGTGAGCCGCTGAAAGGAAAGCAGCAGCGTTTGCGCTCTACACAGTAAGGCCTCTTGTTGACGTTTCCAGATAGAGCTCCAAGGGGTCACCACCACAGCATTTGAAGTGCTCCGTGACTTTATTACATCCGGATCTATAAATCTGAATTGTCAAAATGTCACTGACGTCTACCGCTGCGCTTTCAAGCTGAAGATTCGACCACTCGTGACTCGTTGCCTGCAGTACCTAGCGGAGGCTGGACCTGTGGGACGTCAGATCGTATCTTTCGCGAACGCGGCTGAGCTGTCACTACATGAGGAACGAGAAGCTTCTTTTGAGTATCTCGTGGACCATTTCGATAGTACGATGCGATCGAGGCAGTTCTTGGAGCTTCCATGGGAACCGCTAGCGACGATATTGAAGTCAGAGCACTTGGCAACCGCTAATGAGGCCAGTGTATTCATTGCTGCACTGGCTTGGCTTCAGTATGATTATGGGTCACGTCGCGTGCGAGAGGACGCAGTTTTGGGATGTGTAAGATATGGTCTCCTGACCGAAGATATGCTTCTCAAATGTTTTGATCCTCCTATGGCTCGCCCTGCCCTGAAGAATCGCTTCGTCCGTTCCAGACTTGTGGAAGCAACGTTGTAAGTATACGGGGCTTGTAAACTACAGGTCACGAAAGATGGTTCGTGCTTCGTTGTAGGATAGCTATATCGTACAACAGTGCATGCAAAGGCTTGGCTTGGCTTCTTCAAACTCAGATCCTTCTTCGTCTGTCCCCAGTTGGACATTTGACCTCCTCCTGCTTCACACAAAACAGACGTTTCAAGGAGGAGATTGTTTTCCCTCGTGTACACTCACTGGGTGGTATTCTTTCCAAACAGTTACCATTACGCAAAGCTTCGAGGAAGGATGGACCTCGCCGAAGAGTATAAACCTCGTCCTCGCATATTTGCCAACGCCACTGAGCCCCCTATTACATGGGTGAGAACTCTAGTTACACAACCAACAAATCAGCTTATAGGACCAGGAGGAAGGCAAACTGAGTAGACTTCAGTTTATTATTTTCTACAACGAATAACGGAGGCAAACGCGATGGTTTTGTTTAGGTTTGTGGGGTTTAACGTCATGGAGGCTCTAGTTTGATATAGGCGGAAAAATCGTGGGCAACTGAATGCAATATAAGAAAAAACAAAAGGACCCAGGACACAAGAGTTCAGAACTACTCTGAAGTACGTTCGCAAATTTTCAGCTTGACCCTCGCATCAAAGAGGCCCGACAGGGTGTGCCCAAACAATTCATCCATACATACATCCGGGACTACTGTTTACTATTATGTCACCATTATATTGTAATATGCGTAGGACCGGGATGGTAACGTGGAGAACTTCGAAGCGGGGTCCTACACGACCGGAGTTCAGCACCGTCGTTTGGATACTGTCAGGCGCATTCAGGAAGCTCTACAGAAGCACAGACAGGCGGTGGCTCTAATGGCTGAAACTGCCATGGCGGAAAAAGCAGAGAAGTCTCATGAAGAGGTCGCTTACTATGAACAACATATACGGGACGTCATAAAAGTCCAGTCCCTGGTCCGCTGCTACCTCGCTCGTAAACAATATGTCGCACTTCATGCCCCCATCGAGGTGAGCATCTTGTAGGCATTGTAGATATCTACTAGTTGCTAACTGTGACACGGAATTTCTAATGTTTAACCGGAGTACCCCGTCTTTAATTCGAATACTCCGCGCCGCTTCATAGCCTCCTACCATGCTGGAGGACATGGGTGAGGAAGAATTCACCGTTCGCCACCCTGGAAGTCTGGATGTCCCTCCGGCAACGTGGTCAACGTTTCCTGCCCAGAAATTGCCAAGACACGCTGGACCGATTGCCAGCGCAGACAGTGCTCTGCTACTGGTAACCGGAGGTATAGAACCCTCTCGTTCGTACGAAATGGCCACGGGATGCACAATTATGCTCTTCGACCCCAGAACGGGTGTATTGACCCGATGCGGTAGACTCCCGCAGCCCAGACATAACCATGTGGCTGTTGTTCTCAATGGCTACCTCTACATTGTGGGTAAGAAATTCCTTGATGGCCTCACTACGAAATAGCTTTTTAAATAAATAAATCTTTTTCGAAGGCGGCTTCGATACTCGCAACACCCACCGCGGCCTCAAGTTTGCCACCAGTTCAAGCTTTCGGATGAAGCTGGAGGACCGCACCTGGGAACGTCTAGCAGATATGCGTTATGCACGCTGTAGCCACGCCACTCTTACGAACGCAGGGCAAGTGTATGCCATAGCCGGCCAGGATGAATTCGACACCTTTTTGTCATCGGTAGAGGAATACAGCCCCGAGAGCCAAACATGGCACGAGTTTGGTCCATCACTGCCATGTCGCCTCTCTGCTCCAGGGGCCGCGGTGTCCGACGGACATCTGATCGTCGCGGGAGGAATGGTACAGTCTCATCGACGATCCGATCGCGTATTTGTGTCTTCAGCGGTGCATCGATGGGAACCGAAGACTGGTAAATGGGTATCGGGGCTGTCTACTCTCCCGTCTGGCCGAGCGTCGTTCGCGCTTGTAGAACATAACAAGAATTTATACGCCGTCGGAGGGCTTACTCGTTCGCCTGACGAGACGACGTTGAAAGTCGAGTCCGATATCTTGATGTTTGAAGGTGGAACGTGGACCAAGATTGCCACCCTGCCGACACCACTTCACGGTTGCCAGGCCTTCTCAATGTCTGAGGACCAGCTTCTTGTCCTTGGGGGAGCCTCCACGGTCACTTCGATGACGCCCAACAACGATATATGGAGTTTCAACGGGAAGACTTGGACAAAGTTGGCGACGATGCCTGCTGCCGTCGCTGGCTTTTCGGCAGCGGTTGTTCCCCAAAAGCAGGAACGCAAGTGAGGCTACTTGGGACATGAGTAAGAGACAGTGTTGCATTACCGTCCAAGAGCTTCCGCGGTGTTTTTGGTCTGAGGATGAATAACGAGTTTCCGTGGTTGCGTGATGATACGAAATTTACTGTTATAAATATCACCAGCGATATAAACTGTACAGCATAAATCCTCCTTTCTTCGTTTGTCTCGATCAAGGTGACTCGTCCCGTTTCTCGAACTTGAGTGTGCTGTGTACGGCGAATGAGTGAGAAAGGAATTAAACCTGCCGTTAAGCGTAAGATTGAATTTGAACGACTGCAAATGTTTCTTTTTACAGCTGGTCGACGCAACCCTGCTTCGTACCACTACTACAAATTTACCAAAACAAGTGGTCGGAACAAAATATAAAAATAATCATTGGTAACGAGTATTATCTCCTGATGTATTGCCACAGGGTGGAGGCAATTTTCCAAACACCGAAGACATCGCGTGCGGAACTGCCGAGCGCTAACTGTCACTCCTAATGACTTGTTCGAAGCCTTTGTTAGCTTTGCTCTCGGGGCCCAGACGCCATTTCTCGTGGCATGTGCGTGACCAGAAGAAGCTCTCGTCAAACAAAAGAAAGGGGGAAGCGGGCTTATGACATTACCTCTCTGTCACGCAACGTCGCCAACTTTTTTTAGGCTTAATGAAATCGATTACGTACAGCTTTGGGTGGACGTCGTTGGCACAGAGCTGTCAGAAAATAGATTTCCATGGGTTACGGTAAAGTATATCGTTTAGGATACATGATAGCACAGCGTATGGAATAGAGGGAGAAGGCTTGCAAATAGAACGTCAAAGTAAGGAAAAAGATGAAATATTAGGGAGTTCGAAAGCGAGACCCCTGTGCATATACATTGTAAACCATTTACGGACTTTTCCAAACGAACCAAACCGTTTCCTTAATAAGCATAATATAGCTCATGACCTGCTAACATAGTGAATTCGCAGATGTTAAACTGAGGCGCGAATTCGACATCGCTGTTTCGAAGTTAATAAATAATCATAAAGTCATAAAAGTTGGATGTGATTTACGAGATTTCATGGAGCGAGGTTTCATGAGTTAAATTGCAGCTTTTAATTTTCCCATTTGGTGTCAGGTGCTACCCTTAGCTGTGACTTACTCGTTGACGAAGAGACTTATTCCCTCTCGAGTCGCAAGTTTCGCATGTTATTCTCTCGTTTCTATCTGACACTCCATTGCTTGGTGCATTATGACCCTAGTTGCCACTGCTCAACACAAAAGAAGAATCATCATCATCATCATCTGTCACTCCCCTATCGCTGTCGAGAAAAAGGTTAGCGTGATGTTAAAGTGATGAACGAGTCATAATTATATTGATGGTGCTATTCGCAACATATAAACGTGTGCGCAATCATCCAGTTATAAGGAAGCTTTTATAACGTGAAGCTCCCACCCTCGTGGAGGAACATATGACAGGTGCCGTCGGTGTAATCCTGACGGGAGTGTTCCAGTGACAGTTGAAGCACAAATGTGCTGCAACTCGTGTGAACGAATAATCACTTCAGTGCCAGTATATATATCGCTAGCCTTTCTATTAGAAGAGGTGACAGGTGAGAGGTGAGATTTTGTGACAGGGAAGTTCGAAAGGACAACCTAAGTGGCATCACGCTTTACAGCCTACGCCACCTTTAATCTTCCACATTCCCTCCCTTCCTCCCCTGGTGCACAGGAATCACTTATTTAATTAAAATATCACCAAAGTATTTTTATGTCCCAGCCAAAGACGACGGTGTTATGATTCCCAAGACTGCATGGTTATGATCTCTCCTTGGAAATGGAGTAAACTATAACTCCCTTTGTGGGTTGTAAGTTCTACTCCCAAGTATAGTGTTAGAAAGGACAACCAACTGAGACCCCTAAAGATGTTGTGATTTTTCAGAGTGACTTCATAGCACACCTCGGTGACAACCAGTTAGTACTCACAGGACATCGTTCGTACGATCGGTTTGTTGCATATCGTACAGGCGTACGTCTTTTTGTGAGTTTATCGTCTGCACAGATCCCATAGAGGGGAGTACGCTTAAATTTTTCTTTTAAGAAATAGTGATGTGGCCTGGTCCTCCTCAACAAAAAACAGCGCATAACACGATCACAGTCGATCATGATCCAAAATGATATCACACACTCACCTGCTTGGTGCAAATGGCGTACGTTCACCTATTCTAACTCATATGGTGTGTGCGCATGATACTGAATGATACCGAGTAACACATCGAAAACCAGCAAGTTCTGTTAGGGTTGTCTGTTGTGTATGTAAGGGTCCTGTCTTTGCATCCTGTGAGTATCGTTCTCTGTTCACCGTAACTGTAGCCCCGTGATCTTATCACGATTTCTTCAATGATTTTCTCCTCATTTCTCCTTGCTACGATGATACGCATGCAAGAGACTTTCGCACGCATGCAGACACGCATGCACATACCAGGTCTTCAGTCACGCCAGCAGGAATGCTTCAAATGAATGTGACACGCGAAAGCATTTCTTCTCGGGGAACAAACCATTCCAGGTTCAACTCGCAGGAGTGAATGTCGCATCCGTCAAGACGTGACACGCGGTGATATCGACCATTTTTTCTTTACCAGTGAAACTTTCGTGCTGATGCCTATCACCTCGTTTGGTCGCCATGTTCCACAGGAGCACGCATAGCTGAGGACGTGCACGAATTCCTGGTCTCTGCGTGAAGGACATAAAAGAGTCCTGGCGTGCGAACATGCTAGGTAACGTGCTTGACTCGCGTGATCGCGTTGCCTCTCGGATGCTGTGTTGGCGCTGGTTCATATATGTACAGCCCTCTGCTGTCTTCATGCAAGTGCGTGATGGTGGTTCTGATGGTGCGAACCACGAATAAAGCAAGCAAAACGCAAGCACTGTGGGTGAGAGCTCTTCCGTCGTCCACATAAACGCACGCTCGTCCACTGTGAGCCTCCAGTCGTCTGTTCATCATGCAGCTGAAACGGCGCATGAGATGCTCGTACAGCCTCGCTATCGACAGAGAATTTTGCGTACGCAGCATCTTGAGACCATGTTCTGAAGATCCTGCAGTGCAGGATACACATGCGTTTACGTCTGCCTTCGGAGTTCTCTGGACTCTCGTCCATTCGGGATATTCTCAAGGATGTAACCTTCGATGAGGCCGCGCTGTCTACCCGCTAGATAACAGTATTGTGTTGTGCAACAGCGAAGTGTGATTGAGTTTTGTGCCACGTTATGCCTGGTCGTGTTTGGTGCGATGTAAGATGTGAGTTAGAGATTGGGCTTCGTCCAAAAGCTGCTTGACGCGCAGCGGAAGCAGTATATTTTGCACGGTATTCTGGCGTGCCTTGAACCAAGTGAACCAGGAGTACATTGTGTTCTTTCCAGACAGGCACTCAAAAAAGTGTGTGCTCTTCCTTCTCCCCAAGGCTGGAGCGATATAGTAGCATTACACCGTACAGTGCGCTTGTGATAGTAATTCAATGGTCATGGTGTTAGCGCCGTCTGATGATGTCTGATGATGAGGTCCCTACCGTCTATATTGCGGGTTGTTCAAACTGTACGAGCCACCACATTACGAAGGAAAAGACTGACATCCCTTGTTGAGGTTAGCTTCGAGATGCTATTTTACACGAGCGAAACGCACAATAGGTTGTATTAGGGGGTGTCATTTGATTCCGACTCCTTACCACCACCAGCGAATTGTGTCACAGCTTTTAACTGCAGGGCATCACATTGCTTACATCGGTTTGGCTGGCAGCGATACGGAGTGGAGAACGCAGTGAACATAACCTGACCCGTTCCGTCATGCTCGCCACGTAATCGATCGCATCTACTGCTAGAAAAATAATGACACCTTGCACGCGTGTCCAGGGGCTTCACATATTTCACTGACCTGCGACCAAGAACCCAGTGCTCCGCGTTTTGAACAGTGATGTCATTTAGCTGCACAGCCTTGTGGGGTGGAATGGGAATACCGTTGCGATGGAAAGCGGACGAGGTTTGTCTGTTGCTTTTTGCCTTGTACGTGATATTTCACATTTATGAGTATGATAACCACATGAGAAACGCCAGGTTTCAGCATCATACGCGAGCACCCATGTCTTGAAATGCCCGGTTTTCCTTGCTTACGGTTCCTAATGTGCGGTCCGAAGAACCGAGAAAGCTAGGTCCCACTCCATGGTGCCTTTTGCTCAGTTTCCTGAGGGTTGGCGTGACCGCATGTTGACCAGCATGTTGTTACGTTGTTCAGCATTAAAGTAAGAAAAAAAATCAGTCCTTCTAATTCAATATTATAGTGCGTAGAAAGCATGTACACGTTTTCTGCAGAGGCCTAGCAGTCGCAATTAGCTACTAAACATGCCCTGCCCTCCGGAGTCTGCGATCAGCTGTGTAGCAAGTATTCGTCATTTGAAGACTGATGTGCTCCCGATATGCTACTCATTAAAATAAACAAAAATCGAGTTGTCAAGATTGGGATTAGCTCTATGCACAAAACTAAAGTGTCTAAAAGAGGAAGAAGGGTTTTCAAGGTATACATCAGCCAGTTAAATCTCCCGTTTAAAGAAAGCTGAATTATTCTTAACTACGCAGTTTTCAACTCATGTCCTCCTGTCTCTAGCTCGTATATAGATATACAATATCTGTCATTTCTAGTAGGATAACCCAGTCTTCCCTTCATGGACGAATGGTCTATGCCATCAGCGCTCGAAGGTTGGGGGGTGGGCAGGCACTTGATCGAGCAGGTAACGCTGCCATTGGTTCGTTCCTGGGAGCAAGACCGTATAAGAGAAAGGGAAAAGGGAAAGAACTCAATTGTTCTCAAAACAATGCATTTTCCTCCTCGCTTTAAAAATTTACCCTGACTTTTATCTTTTTTTACCTGTTTTTTCTCGGCCGCGCAAGTAATGAACACCTTTCGTGCGAAGGTTGATTTCCGGCTGTTTGTGCTGGCCGGACATCCCTCCATGTAACGCTGTGCTCGGAAACAGACACCGCGCGTACCACAAGGCTGCATGTTGCGACTGTCCTTTTCAACAGGAGAGCTATATAGAGGTCTAATTTACAGATGAGTTTTAGGAACTATGGGCTGGAAGGACACCATGCCGACTATTTGAAAAAATAAAAATAAAAGCCCGAGGCAGCATTATCATTGTAACGAATCTAGTTCGAACAGCTTCATCTAATCTATCTGTACACACTGATATGATACAGAACACATCACGAGTGCCAAATTTTCCAGCCAAGTTTCACTTGGTGAGACACGATATGGAGTTCCTGCATGAAGTTCGCACAGTTTTCTCTGTTGTTACCATCTACCCCTGTTCTTATCTAAATGTCATGCATACTTTCTTGTGTACCTATTTCGCTCGTTCATATTTTTCAGCCATAACTATGCATCATACAAGCGAGGCTTGTATGATGTACTCGCGTGACGTTTATGGTGCTTAGAAAGTTTTGGATGACCGAGGAAATATTCGTAAGCGTCCGCAACCCAGTTGAATCAGTATTTCCTTTGACCAATTGGATATGATTCCTGTCTTTTCCCACAACGGATTCGTCAGTACCAAGGGCCATGAAGAAGCTACAAAGATCTAAGGCCGTTGTAAGCTCGTACAGCTGTATCCCTCAGTTCTCGTTCGTTGCATGCTTTGCATGCTTCCTATGCGACGTCAGATTCCTTATCGACGTCCTATCAGACGTCTTTTAATTATGAACGTACTACTGCCAACAATGGCGGTAGCCAGTCGGAAATGATGTTAGGTTAAGATCTTCATTTTTGTCTTTATATTCGCCACCACCCCCTTCCTTAAAAACACTGCTTGCACATGTAACGAAACTTCCAATGCCCAATGCCAGATGTCATAACAGAGAACCCAGGTGCCCGAATATGCATGCATGACTGCAGGCTAAACGCAGCCCCATTGTATCCTCATTCGGTTTGCGCACGGCGATATCATGAATGTACCGCGCACAAAAACGTATGTAGAAATCGACGAACGCACGACATTTTCTTATGTGGAATGGAACGTTAACAAAAATTATAACCCACATACCCCGCAACAGCACTTTGCAATACAATGCATTCCACCAAGACTTTGAAACTGTAGAAAGCGCAAAGATGAAGTCGTGCACTTTAACACTTCACTCGCGGTGCTGCTGGTGTCAGGAAAACGCAAACCGGCTTTACCACGTGTTTCATACAGTATTTTGTACGCTATACTATAGATGTGCTACACGCTTCTAAAGTAGATATGGGAGGGGGGACGAGAATTCAACTGACGTTCCGCTCCTACTAGCCACATCCAATCGCTCACATCGCCTGAATCGTCCTCCCAGCTTGACACCTCCAACTCTTATCGCGCAATACAGAACTGTTCGCGCATATGGCCCTTAAAAGAACCATATTTCACATCATTCGACAGGTAGATCACGCTTAATCGTGCAGCAAACGATTCCTTATCAACAGATTTCATCTCGGCTACACAAATAGATGGTCAGAAGTACGTGCATATTTGCAGATGACAAGGGACTCATTTTTCATGTCCCTTCAACGCAGTTTCACATCACGATTTACGCAGTGGTTTACGTTGATTCATATTGTATGTGTAGCCATTCTTATGCAGTACGTGCGCAAGCACTTGAGAGCTATGTTCAAGATGTCCCATCCTAGCTTGGAGCACGCTTTTGAAACGATGGAGCGCCTTACAGAGTTAAAACTGAATCGTGTTCACAGTCGTGTGTATCATATATTTTGGTTGCGATGAATTAATCGAGAAGCCGCGTATAAGAAGCAGCGCGGATAAAAGCATGCACTGAAACATAAAACTTGCCATTTGGCTCTGAACAGTGCGTTATTATGTTGTGTTTTCCTTTTTACCACAATTATTTTTATAAAAATTCATTAGGTCCGATTCCACATAGACCTTTTCCGGTTGTATATCACGGAAATACGAATCTATCATAATTCAGCGTTTTTGGCTCAATGACACTGAGTCAATATATTGTTTACGTACACACACAGTACAGACACAGAGTTCAAGCACAGTCTGAAGAGCGAATGCCAGCCACTGTTCACGAGAAAGGTCATAAGTGGCAAAGACACAAGACTTTCCCGCAGCCATGCGTCTAGAAACACTACAAAAAACCATTACTGGCATGCCATAAGAATGCTACGCAGAGCTATATATATTACGGTATACAAGCACCCGTATAACACTGCAAAAGAGAACTTGAACATCGTACTCATCTTGGACATCCATACGCATAAAGTTGAACAAGAGCTATTGTGAAGCTAGACAAAACATGCGAGGTATTGTTCATATATACATTACAAATCTAGTGCATATGTCAACGATGCATAACCTCCACTATTACGCTACACGCATGTCTAGATGAAGACATTATTCGTTTGGTCATGCAAGCGTAGAGGACATTCAGAAACTCACATAGCTCTTATTGTACAAACGCTGCAGAAAATGGCAAATATGCTCACTCATGCGACTTAAGCTAGCAAGAATCACACTGTGGAAATGCTTGATTCTATTGAAATACGACCGTTGATGAAACTTGCCTGTACGAGGTCCCCTGAGCACGTGTATGCCCTTAATGCGTAACTTCACTGCATCATATGACCCAGATCCCTTGCAAGAAATTGCAAACAACATTCAAGTAACGTTGAAAGTCTGGCAGTGCTCCGTACTGGCAGTGGAGAGGAAAAGCAACACTTTGCGGCTTCAATGCTTCTTAATTGAATTCGGCCTAATCTGAAAGCCTAAGGCCTGAACCCGAAACAGGGAGGACGGACGACGTGGGACTCAAATCCATGGCAACGGTAGCTCCCCAACTCTGGACACAACTTTCACGAGCCTTCCCACGCATCAAACGCTCTAAACAGCATATATTATGGTCATTACCGTAAGTTAAGATTGGCCAAATCTGCTTGAGGGCCTTGCCCAATACCATGTCCAGGAACTGCAAACATGAGGATAGAAATCCATGCATTTTTTCTATGTCTGTACTGAATAAAGGACCTTTGATCCTTAAGAGGCAGACAAAAGTTGCGTCTGCTTTCACAAATCGTTTACAACATGTTTGTTTTAAGAGTAGCATCCTCCGAAAACAAAACAGAAAACAGTACAAGCCTTGGGCGTCAACCCTCGAGAACAAACAACCCGCTATGTAACGTCCGGGACCGCTATTACAGTGAGCGAAAAAAGTGGAGAATTCCAACAGACGAGGGGTAACAGGTAAATAGCTGCTAACGGCATCAACATAAACTCTCGCGAGTCAATTAATCTTGGCCGAATCGAAATTAATCTCGAGGTGGGCAAAGTGGCCCCACCCTTTGCATGCACCTGTGCCTTGTGCGTGGTATTAACCGTTTCCAAAACAGCTCATCAACACAACACTGGCGCAAGAAACGCCACGTGTGCGTGGTAAACCGCCATCCACATTTCTTATAGCCTCAGATAAGAAGAAGCTGCCAGCGAATGTGTATGAATCCCTGGGCAACGACAATTTTATGCAGCGCGATTACCATTATCGCACGTTCGCGCCAAATCTCGAAGACAAAAATATTTAATAACAGGGCGGAGTTGTGTTTACGGCTGCTCTGTTGGCACGAGTCGTTTAACATGCTGGGCTTTTCCTTCTTTTTTTTCTTTTTACATATTATAATACAAATAAAAGGGGACTTCACGGTAAGTGGGAACCACACGTTCGTTCTTCGTTTTTTGTCCACCCTTCATCAATGCTGAATAAAAGTGAGTGCTAGTTTACTTTGATAGCTGCACCTTTGCTGCGCATGTGCTGACCATAGTACTATGTTTCCGTCCTACACTAAAAAACAAAAACAAAAAAAGACAGGATTTCACTGAATAACACAACGAGAACCGTTCTGAAAGACATATGCTGTTCATACGCCGTTTTGAGACATTATCTAAGCTTATCGCCAGTTATGCTTTTTGCCAATCATGTCACTGAACGATATGACATTTTCTTTTAAAAAGGCAGTCTATGGAAGCTCCAGACACGCAGGTCCCTACAGACGCGACACGAAATGGTGATACCCGCACAATGAACCATTAAATGAAGTCTTTTCCCTAAACTTTCAGTAAAGGAGAGTAACGAATTTTAGTTGATCAGTTTAGTTACTTTTCCGCACATAAAAATTAGGCCGAAAAAAACCCCGACCAGTAGTCCAGTCCAGTTTAACGAGTAATTACAAGAGTTCATGCCATTTTTAGTTTATGCATATGTTATCGAAACCACTCTAGGATGAAAACTACCTATCCTAAGCCCAAGTGTACAACCCTATTTATATGATATATGGTGCCAACGAGAGCCTACGGGAAGCCCGATTTCACGCCTGGGGAATCTACCACGCGCCTGGCCGAGTCCGCTAATTATAGAAGACGATCATTAAAAAGGCTACGACATATTACGTCTTTTAAGACGGCAGGAAATTATCGTAAATAAGCAGCCACTTATATAACTTGGTCTATACAACGCAAACGACCTCGGGCAACTGCAGGGGGCAGAAGACGAGAAACACCAGTTGGAAGCCCTGAAACCTCAGTCCTATTTATTAATCCACAGCTGGCGTCGTTACAACTGCAGAGCGAACTGAACGAAAAAAAAAAAGGAATTTAAAATTTCAGCAAGTAATAGGGCTAAAATAGTTCACAAGGCGGGAGAAGAAGTCAGACACCTGAAAGTGAAATGGCCGTTTTCTGGTCTTTGGTTTCGGTTTCTGTGTAAACAAATGTTTGCCTCGTGAAGCAGTCGTGATTTAAAGACGGAATTCATTAATCAGACATTAAGTACGTGCAGAAGCCATGTAATAATAGGCTTGAGCAAAGCGGTCTTTCGATGTTGAGGTCAGGTAAGTGAACTGCATGTCGACATTATGTTAGACGGTGCATGACGTAGGAATGACTGTACCGCAGCGTAGTGCGCACTTCACGGGAGTGTGTGAGAAGGATGTGGTTATGAACTGTCATCGCATGCACGACAATGCAGATAGAAAGTTCCGCAAAAAGTTCAGGACTCAAGAACTTGAGGTGTGTCGCACAAAAAGAAAAAAGGAGAGAAAGAAAGAAGTCGGAAGGGGTTGGTCGCTTGCAGATTGCAGCCTCAGAGTCCGCTCTCAACCACGTTTACTGAAACAGTGATGTGGAAACTATACGGTCGCCTGTTTGTGCCCACCGAATATCCAGTACGTATCACGCGACACAGTAGCTCGGCAATAGAGCATTTAAAAGTCAGCAGCTCTATGAAGAGCGGACGCAACCCGCATGCGTTACATGTTGGTCGATGAGGCAGGAAACGTTGATACAAACGCAACCGAAAGTCTCACAGTGCCCATTAACACTGCCCAGTAGAAGCTATTAAACGTAACTGATGAGTATATCCCACCTGTGACGCACTTTTCACCGGTTGCCTTTAACAGCTCCATGTGTTACCTCGTCTTTCCTCCCTCATCATCTCGTCTTTTCTCATAGTACTCATCGTGGTCGTGTCGTCACACACTGCGTATAACTACTTCAGAGCCGTATTTTTCAAAGTGTAAAGTATAACATTCCCTTGAACGTAGCCAGGCTGAAGGTCAACTTTACCTTGCAACACTAGCTTTAAAGAGCGTGTAGCATAGCATATATAGTATATCTCTATATTTTCGATATTGTATGATGCCATGTGGTCACAAATAGAATGAGGCTTCATGGGGGAAAAGTTGGTATAGAAGAATAACAATGCACTCACACAAATACACGCATGAATAGGGGCACAGAGGAGTATGTGGTGAATTACGCAAGGGTAGCAGATCGCTAGTCAACCAAGGCTGCTGCTGCATTAACAAACATAACAGGAACAGAATGAAGACTAGAAAGCATTAGAGCACCAAAAGGTGGCTGCTGACGTCGATATTTGTCAAAAAGTGGACGAAATATGCGACGTCATGACTGTGTTGTACGTACGTGGCTTTAAGCAACGTTGTGAGATTAAAATTTCTTCTTCGTGGTACTGACTAGATTGTGACCACACACACGTCATATGTGGCCGATAGCAATATGCCGAATGTCGGTGGTGATTTCGTGGATCTTCTGTGCACGTGATGGGTATAATCACAAACGAAGAAAATTATCAACATCGATCGACAGATTTGGGATAAGATTTCTTAGTTAAGTTTTATTTCGTATGCGTGTTCTCGCCTGATAAAGAAAACGGAACACAGCACCAGGAAAGGGTTTCTTACCTACAACCTGACACCGGTCGTGACCTGACTGGTCGCTTAATCCTTCCGGTCTTGTACTTTTGAAAGTGTGAAGCCGTGCGTAGAAGGTGTTAGGAAAAAAAGTAGGAAGCATAAGTTTTTCACGTGGTCTTGCATAAGAAATTGTGTTTCACCGTCCCTGCCGTACCGCACCTGTTTAGAGGGTGAGCTGACGCGAAGATTCGGTGGATTATCAACTCATTACGCGTCTATTAACTTGACGTGTGCGCAACAATGTGACTTATTGCCCCACGAAGATCAGCCATGCAGAGATACAACATTTATAGTTACAAAGTCACACATGATGTGTGAAGTACTCTGTAGTTGCGTCTTCATTACAATGCACAAGCTGCTTTCTGGAAGAAATTTTCTCTTTTGTGCGTAGCCAACCGTTACGGCTTCGCTCCTTGGTAGCATTGAGAAAGCACGTTAACGACAGAGCTGACCAATATGGTACAGGGCCTATATTCCTGTTCAAGGACTGTATCCATGTGACATGTACTGTAGCGTGGTTGCAGGTGGCGTTTTAGTGCATGCTTGGCGCGCTTTGCTGCGTTATTACTTCGGTTGGAAAGTAGCCCGCTGGACCATAAAATATGTAAGGGTTCAACTGATAAGAAGGGAATGGTAACGTGTGCTTGATTTATGCTTACTTAAACACTGCTTCCTGCAGGTGCTTGGCCTCCGAAGGCGATGCTATGTCTTATCTTTACTTGCAAGCCGTAAGTACTGAAAGTCTGAGTAATTATGATTGTAAAGCTTTACGCAAACAGGTTAGTTCGCTGACCAATACAGGGGGCGTATATCAGATTGGGTAGAAGAAAATTAATAAAAGGTCCTTATCCTGATCTGGAACGTGCAAGCGGCACAAGGCTATTGTTGTTCTTGTTTGAAAAAAAAAATGAAATAGAGATTGTGACAAGGCACTTCGTGAAAGCTTCTGACTTATGGAATCGCTGTAAGATTCGTTTTCACTGAGTACTTAAAGTGAATTCCACACAATCGTTGCATGCATCTGCGCCTGTAAGGTTCATATCAACGACTAATTATGCATGAAACTTGTTTTATACGTATTTCGTTATTAGCTAGCGAGTCAAAGGATTCATGGTACCCCATGTGGAGTGTACTGAACAGATCCTAACTAATAAAAAACGCAAAGCAACCAGCAGCAATGTTGCATTGCATCGCAGCCAAGCAGCGAAATGTCATCAACCGGGATAATCTTCCACCCTGTGTTATTTCACCCGAATCCGTCCCTTTGTTTTTTCTCCTTCTTCTTTCTACTGCCATACAGGTGAGAGGGGCATGTCCTTCATCTGGTTTGCGAGGGGGACTCTTGAAGAAGTACGGTGGAGACTGACAGCATGTGGCAAGCTTTATCATCTTTACAGCATTAAAGCAGTTTTCGTGACACTGTTAGAGGAGCTGTAGAAGGTACTCGATTGTAGTCGAAGTAGGTATTTCAAAGAATTAAAATTTTGTTTAGAACACCATAAAATTGCTAAGACACACATTACGTAGGTATGAAAGTGGAATTTGCTTCACACTTGGTGTCACGCATTCTTTCTCGTACGGCAATTTCAATAAAAATATTACACTGTATCTCCTTTTCTCCCGAACTGTACAGGGCCCTTCTCACACCTTCCTAAATCAAAACCTTCTAAAAGACAACCATCTAATTCAGCTAAGGAAACCTCCTCAGCCCGACCAGACGCGCCCACGGAAAGAGACTTCTAGTACTCTTCAGATGGCAACACAAAGAAGATCGCGGGGCAGAGATATAGGAATTATTCCAATTTCAAGATCAACAATGACAACTAACAGCCCTCTCCCATTTTAGTGATACTCGCCTCATATGATTCCCTACAGAAAGTATCAAACAGCTTGAAGACCGTCATGTCGCATTACGAATCTTGACATTATAAGACCCCAAGATGAGAAAGGAAAGATAGTTCCTATTAAGTGAAAGGTACATCAGGCTACTCGAAGAGCAAACAGAAGAAAAAAATGTTCTCGCTTGTTTGGTAGTGGTGGTGCTGATGGTAGTCTTCTGTGCTGGTACCATCGTCCTGAGCATCACGCAGACACGCTGTGCGCGTGAAACGCTAGCTACGACCGGTAGAAGAATTATCGTCTGTGCGGAATATTTTGTGTATAATGGGCCAACATTGGCAAAATGGTTTCCAGTTTATTATGTGTTGCCTCTGCTACAATATCAGTCCTTCCAAACTGGTTTACGTTCCTCGATTGGTTTATGAATACGGCGGCGGTGAGTACAAAAGACTTTACTTGTATCTAACCACGCACAGAGCGTATAGACTATGAACCCGCTCACAGAGAGGTTGACGAAGGGACACCATATACTAGAGGGTGACTGAAAAGTCGTTCTTGAACCAAGTCGTTTATCCGTTTCTGTTTCCCTCGTGCTTACTTAATTCTGATCATCGTAGAGCTTATCCCTTGACAGCTATACCTATCCACACTCGTTAGGTCGCTTCTCCCGAAACAGCCAAAAGCAACCCATTAAAAACTAAACGAAATTTCGTGCTTAAACAATGCCATTGTATACCCGGTGGTATCACCATGAAAGACGTTCAAAACCAGCGGGCAAGGAAAAACTAATTACTATTCACACTGCTCGCCTTATTTTTTGCTATGTCATTTTACTACATTATAGGATTGACTCGAACTCACGTGGTTCACTGCTCCCTTCCAGTGAACTTCTTCGTAGTGTATGCTATCGTCTGCGTTATGATGACGATACCTCTGATGCATCTGCAAGTAATGTTGGCTCAGTTTGCAAGTGCAGGCAACAGGGGCGTCCTGGAGGTTGCTCCCATTCTCAGAGGTTTGGAAGCTTTGTCGTAATTTTGCTGTCCGGTGTTATGGGGTTAGAGAGGAGTTAAACTGGGGCTTCGCAGAAGAGTATACGCGCCATTGATCCTCGATCATCTCTGGTGTTTGATGTCCTCTGCTGATTTCAGCTTTCTGTGTCCAGGATTTGCATATGCGAAAATTGTGCTGGTGTGTTGGGGATACCTTCCGTTAGGAGAGAAAATGACCTTCTCGCTGATCTACTTCACGTATTCTTTCAAAGACGTGCCCCCGTGGCATTCTTGCAACACTTCCGAGGCGGCAACAGATGAATGCTTTACCCGAAGCACCACTAAAGTACGTATGAGCCGCTGTCACAGACCAAGTCCTCAAGACCTCACAGCGGGTCAGCGATCTGACAGCTAGCTATTTATCCCTCTGTAGCGCACATTTTGCTCTAACATCTGCACACACATACGAATCCTCTTCAAGTGCCGATGCCCTTTTTGGCTGTATGCTTTCTTTGCTCGTAGTTCGCTTGCCGTGAAGCGTGGATGGACCTTGCACGTAGATACAAGACATCGCACTTGATTGAAGGAATTGCTATCAACCTTGACGAACGTACCGTGTTAGTACCCAGAGTCAATTTCAACACTGTCTCAACAACGTGCACACCAGGACAGTACACTTCTGCAGAGTTGTTCTTCAGGTATCTGCTGAATGATCCTCTTGAACCAGTATTTAAACCCACACTAACGCAAGTGATGGTACATGCGAGGCTGCCACTGAACGGCCACATTACTAACTATATAGGTACTATCCGGCAAGCTTAGGATAGCAAACCCCTCAAAACTCAAATAGATTACTTCTCTTCCCCTGCTGCATTCAGCTAATGTCTACGATTAAACCTTTGTCCTTCTGGTACGCTGGCATCGCTTCGCGCAAAACAGGAGTTGTTACTTCTGTCTACACTTGATAGAAGTACTTGATACTTTGTCTTGACAGAGTCGTTTTTGCTTACGTATGTCTCTTATGTCTCTGTCAGCTTATTTTATCTGAGGTTTTAGTCGATCTCATATTAATTGTGTTATATGCTCCCTTTTGGCGCTCATCTCCGTGAAGGTCTCAAAGCCAGCAGTCAAAGGAGAAAACTCAGTGGACCATAGTCGCGTGGATAATAGTGTGTCTACTTTCTGGACCGGGAATCGTCAGCTCGTTTGAGGTGTGTAAGTTTACTTCTACCTAAGTGTAGCCTGGATAAAATCATCATTTTGGTGACGGTAGTGGTGCGTGGGGTAGATGGCACTTAGCTAATCATGCGGCTGGCCAGGATCATATTAAAGATGATGGCAATCACTCAAATCAGCCAGCATGTGAATCTGCGGGAAGCCACAATATAGCGGTGCATCGCTAATAAGATGCTGAGAGTGAAGTAGCGAGTGGTAGTGGCGGTGGTGGTGGTGGTGGTGGTGCATGGTGCTAATTCTGTGCCCATTAAGTCTTAAGAAAGTGCCTCCAAAATGGATTTATTCAGAGATTTCGCTTACATTAACCCGTCTCCTATACACAACTTCTCGTCGTCAACTGCGGGGAGACGAAAGCGATCGCGCCATGCGTGTCGCAAAAGTTGTGCATATGTGCCGTCTCTCACGAGGGACCAGTACAAAACTGAACCTCAGGAATATCAGAAAACTTCTACTTCAGTGCATACAGACTGGCCGCCGAGAGTGATTCATCATTATATAGTGCATGTCAAATGTTCCTCTGTCATATTTGTGGCAATCTGCACAACTCTCGATTTTCAATGTTTCAGATTCTATGCTCGCTTACGGTGCTCTCCATGGCGCTTACCACGATTATAGCCGTTCGTATTGCATTCCTCCCTGGTGCGTTCTCAAATTTGTTCATTGTGCGAGTCATGTGGAGCGAGTTCTACAATATCAAGG
Source organism: Ornithodoros moubata (assembly GCA_029532675.1). NCBI lineage: Eukaryota > Metazoa > Arthropoda > Arachnida > Ixodida > Argasidae > Ornithodoros > Ornithodoros moubata. The sequence goes on along the minus strand of JARGYV010056980.1, from coordinate 1,194 downwards.
TAAAAGGCATCGTGAGCACTATTACCATACTATACGCGTTGATGATTCTTGGTTTCATCCAGCTGTGGAGCGACGTTATTGAGGCTCACCTTTACGACGTTGGCGTTACTGGCATGGTACTCTACCAGATTGCGTCCTACAATAAGTTTAACAACGATTTCCGTTGGTGAGTACTATGACATGCGGTTGCTTCGTAGAGGAAGTGCCACACGATGAAAGATATTGGGGCCCCGAGAAGCTAGAGCTGTATCAGTCTTGTTCTAGAGATATCCTGACACGTACGCTATATATGTTTGCTCCTTTTATTCAGTTAATTGATATCTGATATGGTATGGCCTCCTCTGCAGATTACTTTCTTGCACCTTTCAATGCGTAGCACGAGGTGGCGACACTTTGTGACGTGGTTTTGGGGGCCATCGGCAGCTGTACACATACTGTACTCATATTCCAGAATATGTTACACAAATGCGAAGTGCTATTTTCATTATTTTGATGTCAGCTAATTCTAAATATTTTTAATGGGGCAAGGTTGTTTTCTATACATATTAGACGTCGTTAATTAAAAGAACGGCGCCAAAGACACGCAACTGAAAAACCATGTTTTTTTATATTTAGATACCCATAGTAAAACAACAAACACAAATTCGAAAATTTCCGAGCCAACAGTCAATAGGCTTTCATGTGCTCTTTCAAATGAGCCAAACCTCACTGCAATCCGAAAAGTAGATTTAGAGATAGAGCCCGGAATGTGCGCCATAGAAAATGAATGAGGCCCAATAGCTGCTATAATCCATGTACACCCCTCTGAAAGCTGACTTCATCTTACAACAAGAATGCTTTGTAAAATAGCCGAAGCAACATGTCAGGGTGGCAGTCAAACTCCTTCTCAAGGAAGCTCCTTGACAAGCACTTGACACAGTGGCAAATGACTTCGTTTTGCAAATGTCTCTTGGTCAGCGAAAACACCCGTGGATTCATATGCATGATAAGATCCTACACTATGATTTGCGCAGGCAAATCCACACGATCGTGGCTGTCGACTTCATCGCATGCTTTATCGTCGCCTGGTTTCAGTCTGGCGTTGTGGGCTATGTCGAAGAAGTTTTCGCCATTCTTCCTGCATCCCTATTCCAATGTAAGCTTCTACCTCATTTCTTGTAAGCGAGCAGTCACGCTGTTATTCCGTTCCATTAC
>JARGYV010056952.1:0-16155 GCA_029532675.1 Ornithodoros moubata | reverse complement strand
CCAGACTAGTAACCACGATAGCGACAAGTGCACAGCCCTGGTCTAACAGTCTATATTTTCACTTTGCACAAAACCAAAGACAGAAAAAATGTTCCTCCTATTTTTGCAATCAAAGAAAAATATTTATCTATCATTCTGCAGTAACACACAAGATCAGTTGCTGTACAATGCTATCTATACCAAAGCCACTGAACCAAATAGCTTTTATATACTATGATTACTCTGTATTGTAAACAGTGCAAATGTCCTATTGTCCTATGTCCTTCTGCCCCTATTGAGTGTATTATTAGGAGTCAGGGCATTTGTGAAATGGAACAGTTCAGTACAAGTACAACACTGTCTAGTCTCCCAAGCTAGTCTCTCTTGGCATCTTTCAATGACTGTCTGTGCCTGAAAGGAAAAGAGGACACATTATGCAGCAAAAATAAGTAGGATAATTTCAAATAAAAGTGATCAGTTTAAACTGAAATCAAATGCTTTAATATAGACATAGTGCATTGTTACCAGTATATCCTGAGCAACTGATATATCCCTGTAGCTCCCACAAAGATATTTACACTGAACAGGTTGTAATTCTTTGGGATGATCACCATTGAGTACCGAGACCAAATGATACCTAAGAAGAGTGAAAATTAATAAACCTATATTTACTGAAGGAGACCAGTATACTAACCAGTGGCAGCAAGAGCAGTGGACTGCGACGGGCTCAGCTTCTCAGCTGGTCGTGCTAAATCACCTATACCGGCTATCACTAGGCCCTGAGAATTTCAGGAAGAAAACGTTACACTGCGTCGCATAATTCGACAGTAATAAAAGCCTGAGAGAACGAAAGCATCGAGCATGATTATTTGGGGTCACTTGGCAGCAGAAATAAGAAAAAAGGATACTTTGAGAAAAATCTTGAATAGAGACAGCATTACTTTACTGGGCTTTACACTCCTATAATAGGTCACGGCTCACGCAATTATTTCGTATCGCTTCAAGAATGTAAAAAGAAAAAAGGAAGAAGAAAGCTTTCGCTGCCTATTTAATGCTTTCCCACCAGTTTGCGTTATCATGGGTTCTTACAGGAGAACGTCCTGTCGGTGACATGGTGCGAAGTACTTACCCATTTAAAAGCGGGTGCCCAGAAAAAGATGGTTTTGGGACCTGTGTAAAAAAAGAAACACACGACATTGCACGAGCACCCAAGTTGTCAGGAAGTTACACTTGTTTGTTGATATAACGAAATATATGTAACATTCGCTTCGTTTTCTTTACCTGCTGGGTGCTCCCATAGAGGTCGTAATCTCGCAGGGACAAATTTTTCACCCGTGTTTACGAGTGCACGGTAAATAGCAGAGGCCATTTTGCAGACCTCTGACTTTGTGATACAGCAGCAGCAGCATCCAGGTGGCGCAAGGCGTCTTTGCTGCCCTTGGTACTGTTGGTACTGTTTTGAATGTACGCGAGAGGCATCGGCTGCTATCAAGGAATGCGACGCATTTATACCATTTAAGCTTCGAAAGTCAGTATTCGACCATCAGTGGGCACTACAGGGCACTACCAGGATGAACCCTTCTCTCGGGAACTTCCTCTGCCGTGCAGCATTGGGGCAAAAGGTGGGCTGGATCGCCAAGGTGTCCTTTGCCGGTCGCCTGCATTTCCTTGTTTACTCGTATCTGTTAGGAATAAAGCTTAAAAGAGGGGAAAAAGTAAAACAAAAGAAGAAACACAACAGGCTAGCGAAGCGATTTGTGCCCTTTTCCAAAGTGAGGAAGCGCAAGGACCGAAAGTTGCATTTTCACATGCGGAGAACGAGTTCCCAAATTTTGGCACTGCAGAAGTAACTTAATTGGGCATTGCTCTCCAGAACAAGCCTTATATCTTGTTTCAATGGCCACAGCTATGGTTTAAAATGTACGGCTATGGTGTTCCTTCCCAAAAGCCTTTCATTCTTTTTTTAGATTCCTGTCTTGGTATTGTCCAGGAGGTAAAGAATATTTTAGCGAGGACGTTTTGCGAACGTATAATTCTAGAATTTTAGCTACAACTGTTTCCAGACTGTTTGTATGCAACTCATGTTCGTGCCCAAAGGGTCAAAGCAAAACTAAAGCTGAACTAACAGGCTAAACGAAATGATTTTACAGTATTGTCATCGCAGATGCCTCTCTTAATAGATAAAAAAAAAATTAATTTTTCAGCATGGTGGTGTTGTCCTAGTTGCAAGCCGCAGTGCGTCACAGGCTACGTTTCAGACAAAGGTATTTAGTCATGAGTGCAACAAATTACGTGAGAGAATACGTAGTCCGATATTTCCCGCGTAGCCACACAAGCTTCACCGACTGGAATCTGGTCCACCAACAGACGTCACATGTACTCGTGAAGACGCATTAAAGCTGTACCATGACATGTTTGTCATCCGCCGCATGGAGACTGTGGCCAATGCCATGTACAAGTCCAAGCTCATTCGTGGCTTCTGTCACCTTTACTCTGGCCAGGTACCACAGTGTGGAAATTGTTGTCTGCAGAATTCACGAGCTTATCTTCCAGGAAGCCTGTGCAGTTGGCATGGAGGCCACCTTGAAGAAAGGGGACAGCGTCATAACAGCGTATCGAGCTCACGGTTGGGCCTACCTGCGTGGAGTCAGCGTTAAGGGAGTGCTCTCAGAACTTACCGGTGCGTTTCCTCGAATGGCTGCCGTTCTTGGGAGGATTGGAACAAAATGTGTTATTTTGTGTAGGTCGTAGAGAGGGCTGTGCTCGCGGCAAGGGAGGCTCCATGCACGTCTATCACGAAGGGTTCTACGGGGGAAATGGCATCGTAGGAGCACAAGTATGGACGTTCACCATTTATTCAAATAAAGAGCAGGACTTTCATCGGACTCATTCCTACGCTAGACACAGAATGAGAATTCATCTCCACAAAAGGTTCCAGTGCACTAACGGCATTTTCTGCATCAGGTGCCTCTGGGGACGGGAATAGCATTCGCCCACAAGTACAGTGGGACGGACAACGTGTGTCTCACCCTGTACGGGGACGGAGCTGCCAATCAGGGTCAGGTGTTTGAGGCGTTCAACATGGCTAAGTTGTGGGATCTGCCCTGTGTCTACGTCTGCGAGAACAACGGCTTTGCCATGGGCACCAGTGCCGCCAGGGGAGCCGCCTGCACGGACTACTACACGCGAGGGGATTACATTCCGGGCATTTGGGTCAGGCAACGTCAGCTACCTTCACCTTTTGGGAAACAGCACCATTTAGAGCTTCCTTCATCTTGTAGGTAGACGGGATGGATGTGCTGGCCGTACGTGCAGCGTCCGAGTTCTGCGTGGACATGTGTCGTCAGGGCAAAGGACCCGTCGTTATGGAAGTGGCAACATACAGATATTACGGACACAGCATGAGTGATCCTGGCACCAGGTAAATGCACCACTTGTTTTGTTTAAACTGACTTTAAAAGAAGTGTCGCGTTCCTCTAGCTATCGAACGAGGGAAGAAGTTCAGGAAGTGCGTCACACGAGGGATCCGATCACCCACTTCAAAGACAAGATCATCACAGCAGAACTCGTCACCGCGGACGAGATAAAGGTCGGTTGGCCTCTTGAATACTTGCAGTGAATGGATTCGGATACGTAACACAACAATTAGTTGCCCCGACTGCTAATGGCAGACCACAGAATTTGCCAAATCTCCTGCAAGTTTTTTCAGCTTGATGCATAGTTTTGTCTTAAAGTCATCACCTGTTCATTGTTAGAAACTGGAGCAAGAAGTGAAGAAAGCAGTGGACGATGCGGCAGAAGTGGCAAAGGGCGAGAAGGAGGTTCCTTTGGAGGAACTCTTTGGAGACATCTACTTGCACCCACTGGAAGAGCAGATCCGAGGAACAACACCCTTTACCCAGCACAAGCACCTCAGGATCACCAATCCTATCAACATCCACTGAGGCTTTTCCTATTATTTATGCCATGTACAAAAAAAAAGAAAAGAAAGGAAAATTCAGGCCACTGCTTCTAGGAAAGTACTCAGTAGGGCTACGTAAACAACTGTAAGAGTGCTCGTACCAGTCAATACTCTTTGCCAACAATTTAGTAATAAACTGAGCTGTATCAGTGTTTTCACATAAGTGGCTTCACATTTAGTTGTGCAGGTTGCTGTCTAGAGAAAGGTAGAATGTATTGGCAGGAACTTGCATAAAATGTATGTATTACTACATTATTACTGAGCATTATATTAAAGGGAGAAAGGAGAGAATGGACTATCGAAATCTGCAAAACTAACATACTACCTCGTCACGATAGAACCCGGAAGTTACTGTAAATGAGAAAAAAGTTTCACAAGGACAACTAAAAATTCAACATTTATTTCGTGACATACTCCGTAAATTCATTCTTCTCCAAAAGAAGAAGCAACATATAAAAATAGCCTATGGAAAGTGACTAGGTTGCCCAGAAAGGACATTAAAGTTTCGACTACCCTCCAGTTTGCAGCCGTCAAGAAGAAACGTCCACAACTGCCTGTAGCCTTGTAGTACTTTGGAAAACTACAAACTTGTTCCAGCCCAGATTCTCAATGCTGCCAATGTGACTTGGGCAAAGTTTTTAGTTGACATGGGCAAGAATGCTGTCAGCCGGTTATAGGAGGAGCAGTTGGCTCCAATGAAAAACAACAAAATACATGCACAGATGCTGCTCGTTTGCCAAGGCTCCCATATCGTCTGCGAAAATCCTTTTTTTTTTCTACCAAGATGGCCAAAAAGGATTACGCTACACTGTCGTCTGCAAAACAAAGCACATTTTCTAGTGCAAGCCCCAAAATGTTCTAACAATCGAATACCACTCTCCATGTGACAACAATAAATATAAGTACCATCACCACTATGCTTCGTTTTGTATGCATAAGTTACAGTTCCCACAGCTTTCAAAAGCTTATGCTTCTAGACTCAAATGCCAAGACTTTTGGTCAGCTTGTGCCCGCTTCCATCAGGAGCTGGCGATCTTCTTCTGCCGAGCCCCCACGTAACGCATCCCCTCGAGCATCAAACGCAAACACGCTTTCGCCTTCCAGCATAGTTCTTCGTAGTCGTTTGGCCCGACGCGTGACACAGATCAGACTCACCAGCAGGCACAAGACGACTAAAGAAAGCACTACAACGACAGATACGAGCCACGCGTTCAGATGTACGTGCGTCGACCCCTTTCTTAGGAGGAAGACAACTCGATCCAGCGACCCATTGGAAGGCAGAACAGGTATGTCGAGTAAGTAACACATCAGAGGGTACAGGTCGACGTTGTCGAAGGGCTCGGAGACGTAGCCGACCCTGAAGCCTGGACCATGAGCTACGAAGAGGGGACGCATCGAATCGAGACGATTATCGTAACCGTGGTTTCCATCTGCAAGAAAAATGGAACAACCTGAGCGAATGGAGTCGGCTGTGTTTTTTAACAGTAAGAGTAAATTAAAGATAACGTTTTTCCCATGTCAACTCACAAGTGTGATTGGGCTTCATGTAGGCCGTTGCTGTCGTGGCCAGATCCCAACCTTCATCCGCAACAACTATGATGGAAAGCACCCTTGGGTTCCGAGAGTAGTGGTACAGGGCGGGTATTTCTTTCGCCCAATATGCGGTGAAGTGCGACCGATTGGAGGCCGCCTTCAATTTGTCGTACACAACCTCTTCTTTCCCTATAAACATCGAGGAACATTACTTGAAACACCAGGTATGTTGTTTCTGTTGAAAAAAATGTCGCATCATTTTGTCCTTTGCATAGTAAGTGGAATAGAAGTGAAGTGAAAAAGATTTGTGTGATGAAGATGGTGCAGTGACCCTATGCGGCACTACTGGTGATAAAATACGAGTGAGCAGTAAACAGAGAAGCAAGATTACAATCCTGCCATGAATATCACTCCTGTGTCACTGATCCCGAGTACTCCTCCGCCATCTGCTTAACTCAGCCTGTAACCCTACGCTGCTGCGGGCAAAGATTGTAGCGTTCGATGAAAAACAAGTGCAGGAGAGATCAAGAAGGCAAGGTGAAAAGTGAAAAGATGCACATCATACTTCCTAAGAACATGTAAAGGTGCTGAACAGGCATGGGCACAAAGAAAGTAGATAACGAGTTACCTTTGGCTGGAAGGATATTCCACACCGGACTAGTTCCCGACCGCAAATACATTTTTGGATCCAGAATGTCGTCAATGTTGATGACGTTCTCACCCGGGACAGGAGCCATGCCGTGGTCACTGACGACGATAAGATTGAGCCTGTCGAATATCCCGGCTGCTTTTAGTTTTTCCACCATATGCCCAACCAGAGCATCAATGGCTTCCACCCTGTGACGGACCTCCAGGGAGAAGGGCCCAAACTCGTGGCCCGTAGCGTCGGGTTCTTCGTAGTACAAGAAAACGCAGTTGGCCGGGCTCGAGGGGTCCTGGAACCAGGTGATGGCGGTGTCCACCCTCGACAGGAAACTTACGTTGGGGTCATACGACAAGAGGTGGTCACTCAAGTCGCCATGAATTTTAACGTTTGATCCTGGCCACATCATGGCACCACTATGTCGTGATGAATTGTGAAGTTCATTAGCGACCTACAAAGGTGGTAAAAGCGCTTACATATTGCTCTGCATTTTATTGCGGTGCTACATCTGTTAAACCATTAATATATGAGCACTGCTCTGTTTCTTTCACTTGGTTAGCGCGTCATAGTATTTAAGTTCTTCCCACCCCGTGTCCTTGGGATTCTTGTGGTTTCCAGTACATACCAATATGCCCTGAGGCACCCCCTATGAAAACTATGTCATGAAAGGTGCTCACCCATATGGGAATGACTTTGCCATTATCCCACCACTCCTCCTGTGTAGTGCTGATGTCAAAGGTCTCGTTAAGGTTCGGATCGTACATGGCGTTACCCACAATGCCATGACTTTCTTCGAAGTAGCCGGTAACGATGGAAAAATGATTCGGATAAGTTTTCGTGACGAACAGGCTGTTCATGAATTCCGCTCGGACTCCTTGACTTGCTAAGGCATTCAGATTCGGCGTATTGTACAGAGTCAGGTACCTGTACCAGAATCCGTCGAGTGACACGACCAGAAGCAGCGGCGCATCTGACAAACAGATGGACGGTGAAAGAGTGTAAGAACAAACCAGTAAGGCAATAGCAGTTAGTTGACGCATTGAAAAGATCTGCCCTTCACTTGATGTCACTGCACACTTTGATAAAGCGTCATTACACGTTTTATAAGCAACACAAAGCCAACACCGCACCGAGTAATACCTCTGTCTTTATTTATTCCTATCTAGTCAGGGGATCGGCGTAACTTTATCACTGGCACCACGGTTAGCACGTTGCCAGTTGCATGGCCAGTTGGCACCGAGTTTAGAGATTATTCGGTAACGCTGGTAACGCGGTAACGCCATCATTCGGTAGACCATTGTTGCCGGTTAATATCAGCGTAGTAAACGTTTTCTTAATTGTACATAAAATTAGTCTGTCTTCAACGAAGTCTTCTACCAGCTTGCCCGCGTTTGTGCCTTCCTGTATACGACTTTTAATAACTCGTTTTATCACCAAGGTCAATAATAGACTCCATAAAACAGTAATTAACAAATTAAAGGTCATATGGGTCATGCATAGTCCAGTTAATTTCTGAAACGATATGCTACAGTCCGCGCACTTCGCTTATATCGCATAATCTATATGCGCATTTAATTCGTGGAAACTATCTTTTCCGCCTTTCCCCAGCCTAAAAAAAGAAAGAGAGAGAGAGAGAACTTCAAGATCACTTCCAACTTTCAAATTAGATTTCTATAACCCGTGCGAAACCAGGCTCTAATGTGGCGACGCGCGGTGGGAAAAGCGGCCATAATATAATAGTTGCGACTTGGGAAGTTGTGGACTGAATGCACACCCCTGAGAGGAAGATGGCGACCGAGGCACCTCCGCAAGACGCAACAAAAAGACTGCAAACCAAGAAACAAACTCTGGACGACGCTTATGCACCGCCGGCAAACTATCTCGAGATCGACGTCAGTAATCCGATGACGCACGGTGTGGCCAGGAAGAGGTACACGGACTACGAAGTACGAATGCGGGTCGGTGTTCCTTTCCGTCACTAATAACGCCCCTACTTCAGTTCGCACGAACCTGTTTTCTTCTAACCGGCTGATTTTCACTTGCGTTAGGCTCAGTTCAGAAAATTGTTTACATTTAGTTACGATGTTGTGACTCGTAATATCCATCTAAACACTTGCTAAGAGTTAATTGAACAACAGTGAACGACGAGCGACGTTGATTGTATGTCATCGTGGACCGTTGCATAATCCTTCATTTTTGGCCGCTTAAAGTTTATTTTTGTGTGTGCGTGTATTTCAGACAAACTTACCTGTGTTTAAAAATAAGGAATCAACTGTGAGACGCCGATACAGTGACTTTGAATGGCTGCGAAGCGAACTAGAGCGAGACAGCAAGGTAGGCGAATATCGTCAGCTTGACACCGCAGTTTATTACATGACTAGTTAACTGAGCCATTTGAATTCCAATATTACCAGATTGTAGTTCCACCTCTTCCTGGCAAAGCCTGGAAACGTCAGCTTCCTTTCCGGAGTGATGAAGGCATCTTTGATGAAGACTTCATCGAGGATCGCAAGAAGGGCTTGGAACAGTTCATTAACAAGTGAGTATTTTTTCACGGTCTGCAACTTAAATAGCTAGTTAGATGCTTAACGCCTCACACATAGGTATTTGTCGAGGAGGCATTGCCCAACTCAAAAGAGCTACATATAACAGGGAGAGATTCCTCTTTCAGGGTTGCCGGACATCCTTTGGCTCAGAACGAGCGTTGCCTGCACATGTTCCTCCAGGACCCTGTCATCGACAAGAACTACGTCCCGGGTAAAATCCGCAACACGTGAGAAGATGCATAGCCCATTTCCAGTCTCTATTCCTACCGCATACGAAAGCCCGGAACTGATATTTCCTCGAGTGGCCTCCATGACGGCAAATGTTGAAAACTCACCACATTGGCCTCGTACTTCTCACTTAATATTATGCACCCGCTGGGTTGCGATGAAATTGGCGTGCGGCATCAACTCCCGCTCTCCTCTCCCTACGTTTAAATCCGTGCCCGAGATTTGTTGTTGTTAAGACATTCTAGTGTGAAGGAGATGGGAATAGTGTTGCATATTGTACATATTTGATATGATTGAAATAAAGTGTCCTTTGAGGTTCACATTACAGAAGGTACGTTACGCAAGCTTGTCTCTGGACCAGTGTTCTGGTGCGAGTTGTTTGAGAATTTATTTTGTGCTTTCGCATTTGCTGCAAGCAAAACCGAACATCTAGTGTCTTCTCATTCTCCGCTTCACACGCTTCTCCTCTTCTAGGCTGTGTATGACTTGAGACTTGTTTAGTGTAACTGGGATAATTACTGTAGTACTGTACTGATTTGCAGTAAGAATATGTATTATATACATTGCGCATATTTATAGTGGGTTTGAAATAAACTCTTTATAGAAAAGTTTGCTTCTCTGCTGAAAACAGTGACTGTCAGAAGCTGCAGTTCTCATCCTTAGATCATAAATTATTTCATTACTGATGTAAGAGATGAAATATTGATGTAATTTTGTGATCATACTGAAGTGTGGTACTGCTTAAGATAGTATGCTTCTTTGGAAAGTCCTACAGCATTCACAGTAGTTGCAAACTGTTGTCCCAGGTTTCCACAGGTAGGTAAGGAGAAGCAATGTAAGAATGTTACTGTAGCCGTGTACATCACATGCACTGTCCTTATGGGAGGCACGTGTGGTAATTTGGTATTGCATTTGGATTATTGCTGGGCAATCACTCAGAGGGACTCAGAAATGTGAAATGACATCCATATAGGCTACCATAGAAGGACTGTTTAGGCAGGCACTGCAGCAGTGTATTAAGGCTCAGGAAGAGGAAGATAGCAATAGTATAGTCTTTTTCACTGACTTCTGAGTTTTCCTATACTTCATCTCCATTAGTGTCTGTTCCAGCCTTGGAACACTATTTCTATGGAAAACAATTTCTATGGCTGGCATCAGCTGTTGTCCTTGGGGGAGGACCCTGGGAAAGTGTCGACTTTAGTGCAATCGAAGAATGAACATTTTCCAGGTAACATAATTCTCACAATATTTGTGAAATAACATTTCAAGAAGTGTATTAGTTTGAGAAAATTCACTCATAGCCTCCGCAGCTTCCCACTCATTGAAGTTTAAACTTCCCGGTACGTCAGTTGGTCACGTGTTTCGGAGACGAATACGATCTGTAGTGCTAGCGCAATGGTAAAATATATATTGAACGGAAAGTTACTGTTTTATCGCCTTACATACAGCATTGTGGCAAAAAGGTAGAAGTTGTTGATTGTCGTTACTGTTGACAACGTGGCGTCGTCGTCGTACATCAGTTCCACGTGTTCTCTCACCCGGTCGACGATCTCTTTGGGGAAACATGGCACCTTACTCTGTCGTCTGTTTCTTGTCTCTCTTCGCCCTATTCGCGTCTCTCTGCTCAGGTGAATATGTCGACGAATTTGGCATCTACAACGTGTAGTGCCCTCCTATCCTCACCGTTTGCGTGGTTTTCAGGGGAGGTGTGCGAAAAACCTGAAGTTACGCACAAAGTTTACACCACGACCGATGGGCTCATCGTTTCCAACACTGCCTTCATCGCGGAGTTCACGGTCAGCTGCAGAAATGGAGCTAAGGTAGTCATAGGGCGGACTTTCTTCACGATGTTGAGTACGACATATGATACAATCCACATGTTGCAACGACAGGAGGGCCTCATGAGTTTTTTTTTTTTTTTTTACTAGCCTCCAAACCTTATGAATATATGCGGCTACTCTGCAGTCCGGTGGCACCTGTAACCTATAACAGAGCTGTGCGCAATCTTTGCAGGGTGTCTCCTTGTTTGCCGACGTAAAAGGTGACATAGTTCCAGCCGTGAAGAACCCAGAAGGCAACAAGTACCAGGTCAGCTGGACGGAGGAGATGAACAAAGCATCCAGCGGAGAATACTTGGTCAGGGTATATGACGAAGACGGTTACGCCGCCCTCAGGAAAGTAAGTTGCATGCAAGTGCAGTCAATGGGGGTAGGTTTTGATAGCAAGTCCCGACACTTTGCTCTAAGGGCATGCCACTGAAAATGAGGGGAGCAAGAGAAATTAGTGTACCTCCACAGCTCGAGTGACCACATTTGGAGCTATAAACAAGAAATGTTATAAAATCTGAGTGTACAAAGGACATCATCTATGTCCTTGTGAATTACAAAAGAAAAGCAGACAACATGATAGGTCAGACTCTTCTTACCTAGGCATCGAGCATTTGGTTCCACAATTTGGATGCAGGCAGGCCATTACTGCTTTGGAAGTACATTCTCCTCATGATCAATAAACATATTTCTTCCCATTAGTGCTAATTTGCCTGATAGTTAGCTGTAGATCAGGATGCTGAGTGGATATCTGTACCAATCCCTCATATGGCAGCACGTGCCGTAGATTGGGAAGTCGTGGGATGAAATCCTACGGTCGGCTATTCTGTAGGGGCTTTTTCCTGGGTCTTCCCCGTACGGTGAAGGCAGGATGTACACGTCCTCGATTCCTCACCTCTGTTCATCTTCATCAAGGGTAGCAAGTTGACCACCACACACATTCCCCTCTCAGTGATGTCTGATACCATGATAGCTCAATAAGACTTCATGCTGCAATTGAAGACTAAGTTAGAGGCTATTTTCAGGCCCAGAGGACAGGAGACGACCCCAAGAGTGTGGCGCCCATTTTCACCCTCAACATCAATCATGCGGTAAGAGGAAAAGCCTAATAGCTTAATGTCTAGGAAATAAGATGTGTTCAAACCTTTTACTATCTTCCGAGATTTCCCCACTCATACACTGTTCCCAGGATTAATGATCTACGTCTAATTTTAACAGTGTACCTCTGCAAAGTAACTGTTTAACGATGAGCAAGTTGTGGAAAGAGCGTTTGCTTCTCGTTTGTTCCAGGGCAGTTACCTGGGCCCGTGGGTGCAGAGTGAATTTGTGGCAGTGGTTGCTGCCCTTCTGCTCTGGTATTTTGCTTACAGTGCAAAGTGCAAGCTACAATCCTAGGAGCCACTTTTTCGAGGAATTTATGATTTACACCGAAATAAATAATTCTCGTTTTTTCTACACTTGCGACAGTACGAGAGGACAATGCTTGATAGAAATGACTTTGTGAGCGTTTTTGGGTGCAGAGAGTAGTGGAAACCAGTTTTATTTGCGCAGTTGTCGGATGTACAGGCGTTACGGAGGCAGTAAAAAAGAAAAGTGAGAAAGCGAGACCTTTGTGTCAAAAATAGAGGAGTATACTTGCAAGATTCTCTTGGCTACGCACATGCTTGCAATGATTTGTTCAGCACACATATCGTGTTCAGCAATGACATTTCCAAATCAGTAATGCACTTTCCAAATGATTAGCTATGACTCATAACCGACTCGCGAGTGTGCTGTCAATGCAATTCTTGCTCCGTTGTTTGAAGTTAACATGCAATCCAGAATACTGCCAACACATGAACAATCACCACCTTTGGCGAAAGGAATCTTACCAGGAACGGGGAGGGTTGTACAGCTTTCTTAACTGGCAAGGGTTCCATTCAACAAGTAACGTGGCCACTCATAGGAATGTTAGATAGCGATGCCCGAGGAATTGCAACAGAAACCTGAATGTGTGTTGCGTATTAACAGTGATCGTCAAAAGGGGGCTCTCACGCAATAAGTTTAGCTCCGAGTATTGTCTTCGAGCAGGTAGTGCACGTCGTCTTTTTTCTTTGAACACAGAAAACGCTCTGAGGATTTCTTGTTTTGTTGATGCCACCTTTGCAGTTACTTTTTACACCTGGCTCCAGAACGGGGTTCCTTTTAGCATTATGGCCAACATTGTTCAATATTTTGCTTCCTATTGCCAGAGTGCAGACTTGTAAAAAGGAGGCAGGCAAAGAGGTGCCTTATTACATGCACATGATCAGATATTTTGCGTTTCGATGTACGCATTCCACAAACACGTTGAGGTACAGGCCATTTAAAGTTCATGTTCCTATTAATCCGAGGTAAATGCACGGGCCATCATTTTCAGAAATGTGGCACGTTTTGCAGTACATCATTGATTAATATAAATTTTGACATTGGGCACCTGTTGTTCAGCACCATTAGTGTTATCTCACCAAAAGCTCCAAAACTGTAATCTGATTGCTTGTGACACGGTCAACAAACTGCGACGACCACGGGCGCAGGATTTGGCACAGAAAGTCCGCCTGCCCACTTACGATCGGCACCTGTTGGGCCAAGGCATTAATACGTGCTCACAAAACAAGTGGGTGCATACTACAATCCATCCCATACATAATGACGCCCATACAGTGGGTGGCAATAAGTGGGCATCTCGCTGTCCGTAGCTATACGCGCCACTACACCAGAAGCATTTTGTAAACGGAGCGCGTGGACTGGTGTTTGATCTATCTGAGCAGCAACGTTCCATAACCGCCTCTGAACAATGGCCCATCCAGCAGCATTTCTTCGCATCCATAAAACAGCAGAGTACTTGCAAAGCGCACCTAAGTGACAAATCGGGACTTTCTCGAAAGCCACCACTTTCCTAAATGCCAACACTGAGGAACTTGACAACCACCAGAGTAGCAACACTGGACAGATACAGCATCACGAGACTCTCTGGGCTCGGGACTTCAGTAGAACAGCGTCGCACAGTGGGAACGTTCGTGACCACTCTCAGCAGCCCATCATCAGGGATAGAACACATTTTCCAAGCATAAACGTGGCGTATTTGTAAAATGCAGTGAGTAAAGCGATAACAATCCCCAGACACCAACCTGACTTTCCACGAGGCGATAACGCTCTCGGAGAATGCAAACCAGTGGTGGGGATTAAGGTGTGGGTCCTGTTCAGAGACTGAACAATGCTTCGACCAAAAACAAAGCTTCCCTTAACAGTGAGCGACGCCGCATGAAATTGTCCACAGAAGCGTTGCAGTGGAGAGAGTTACAGGATGGAGCAGCCACAGCAACACGTCTGAGGGTAGTCTGGAGCGTAGACCTTGCGTTCGTAGCCGAATACGCTGAAAGTTCCCGTCGTTGCTTTCCACTCGTAGTGAACGGACGAAACCGGGACCACTCGCACTCGTTGACGCTGCAAAACGAACGCAATGTGTTCGCAACGCAACGTAATCGATCACTGGATGCACGAGTGCATTATGGTCTGAGGTTGCAAAGAGCATACAGCTACAGCAAATGTTATTTACAATCCTTCTAAACTTCCATTTCATAAGTTACCGCCTTTCGGCAAGAATAGCAAGTAATAAGGGCATAATGTGAATATTGAGGTCACACAAGTGGATGATTTGCATATGAAGAAGGACGCCAGAAACGTTAGCCAGAGTACTACCTGCATAACGATCTTCTCAGACTTAAATGCCGATGCGTGCTTTTGGACCAACTGTACGGAAGCCATGTTGACCGTAGTGTCTGGAAAATGGTTGATCGGCCAGATCTGTAAGAGAGGGTGCCAGAGTGAGCGTCCTCTGAAGGAAGGGCCAGCGACCGACGTACCCTGGCATTCTGTTCCTCGAACACTAGCTGCCCCGAGACAAACTTGATTTGGTCATCTGGGATGAAGGAGTGCTCTACCACGTGGTCGTCCACTCGATTAGTCCTGCGCAAACATTGTTTACTCGACGGGGACGGAAGTCTCGAGACGTACTAGTCTTACCAGATGACCGTCAGCTTTATGAAGCATTTGATCTGGCCCGTCCCCGAGCAAGCCCTGCAGGAGGCGATGCCATCGCCATTGCATTTCCAGCACCTGCGCGTCCACACGAGCGACTATCAGATAAACGGACTAAAAAATGTTTCGTTGAACACTGCACTTGCAAGGTGGCATTTCTCGCAAGAAATATCACCCACTGTCGTCTGATACGTGTGAAGTAACTGAAATATGTGCTAGATGTTTAATTATTAAAGCTGGTCGGTCAATTGTACTACTGACCGTTTTCGTCCCATGCCGTGGCACTGAAAGCAGCGGTCGTTGTCACCAGACAGGCCTCTTTTCTGTCCATCTCCTTGACAATAATTACACTGTTCCTATAAAAGAGACGGGCAACAATACAATAGCCATAGACGAGGGGAACGAGGGTTGACTGACGTATCCGTTCCCGGAGCAGGTGGCGCATCGCTTGCGTCCCACTCCTCCGCAGGTGTGGCAAGTCTTGACTGAGGCCGTGTGTGGCACCTCCACCGATGCCACGTGGCTCTGGAAGCCAGACGGTGTCGGGACGTTCACGTCCCACGGACCTGGAGCCGTACCCTCCGAGGGGCCGTCCACCGGACCCCCTTCAAACACAGAGGAAAGAATCCCACTTATTCTGACGCTCCGTTAGGCAGGGGAGAACTCACCGTCGTAGGGTTCGAAGCACCACGATGTCTGTCGCTTCTCTGTGAACGTCTCAAGGGTGTACTGAAGAGAAAAACATCCCACTGCACGAGAGTACAACAAACAGGCAAATCACTGTGTCAAAGTGGAATGACGCATTTATACTGGCAGGTTGAATAATCTTTTGCTGCTGACTTGAGAAACCGCAAAAATTAAAGAGATCTGCATCTTTTTTTTTTAGTGTAAATGCACGACCAGCCCATGCCAACTGAAGAAATGGGACAAAAAAATTTAAATTGTGTGCTTGCGTTTAATGCCAATACCCTCAATTTGACCAGTGCTTTTCCGATACTAATACTGCTCTGCTACTCCTCCAATCTGTTTTTGTACGTATATCTGGTGGTTCTGTGTTTTGCGCCTCTACTGAGAAGAAAGGAGGAAAAACTGACGTGGAAGGCAGAGGTGTGCTCAATCTTGGTGATGGCCATGTCTCTGGCGCAGGCCTTTCCATAGCAGCATTTAGCAGACACGTGCTTGATTAAGGCTTGCCGGGCTTCTTGCTCCGTCACCTGCGGAGTACTGGGTAACGCGTGCGCGCATTAGTTCTAGTTCGGTAATCGTAGATGGTCAACTGACCTTGGCAATGGCGCGCGTTTAGGGCCTTCGTCCGGTTCGGGCGCTGTCGTGTCATAAGGCGGTGGAACATCCACTGGAACACACAACGTAAAAAAAAAA
>JARGYV010056939.1:0-11451 GCA_029532675.1 Ornithodoros moubata | reverse complement strand
CAGCAGCAGCAACCCAAGGGAACTCGTGACAGAGGAAGTACACGTCTTTCCTGGCGCCTTTTTAACGTCCCACTCTGGGGAAGGGACGGTGAGAGAAGCACGATTTAAAGGGTAGTGGAATATCCTTCTTTGGCCCGTCCCTTCTTATCAACTTGGGCCTCATACTAGGCGCTAAATTTGCACTCTTCCGCAAGGCACGCGAGTGTACGCCGTATTCCTCACTATCTGGGCCTGATGGAACAGCCTGTGTATACGCGGCAAGCTTTGAGGGTTTTCAAGCGGTCTCTTGCGTCTTTAGGGGAAGGCTTCTGGCCTTTGGCGCTGTTCATTCAGAGATAAGAAGTTATTCGCGTGATCCAGATGATGCGGCTCCAGGGGGAAAGTGCGGTGAGACGTTTGGCAGCTGTCAAGTCCGCTGGGTGGCTGTAAGAGTGGGTGAAGCGCGGTATGCACACTGAAGGGTTCGAGAAGTGGAGTGTGCTACAGCGTGTGCCTGTTGACTTTAGCGTGGTTTTTCATGCGTTTTTTCTTTCTCCGTTATTGTTTATTGCCAAGGCAAGGGACTGGGGAAGCACTCCTGAAAGTTTATCGTTCTTGGTGGTCTGTTCAGTATGTTTCACAACTGGAAAGAATTGTTCGTCCTTTTTCGAGGACGTCGGCAGAAATGTCATGTAAAAAACACAGCACTTCTCTACTCCAGTGAAAGTACCAAATCGGAGGGTGAAATGCCTACAGTGATGTTCGGGCTGTTAGCCACTATTTTCTTGGTTCATTGCTTGGTGTGCGTTCAAGTTCAGTGGAATGAGCTGCCGCGGCCATACCGGCCGGTAGACGGTTAAACATGCAAACACCATAAGCCACCATGACGACAGATGTTTTACCTTATGTACAGATAATAGATGACGCGCAAAGGAAAAAAGGAAAACAACCGCGCCCACAAACGACCCATTTGTGGCGAACGCCGTTGTAGATGCGCGCTTCTTGGTGAATGCCAGCGGCAGCGACATGAGTTACGAGCGACATAACGGCGAGAAGACAGTCGTCGCTCAAGACTCGAGAGAGAGCAGGACCGCTTGGCAGTACGGGACAACGTGCGTTTGCGAAAATTCCTCATCAGGAGCAAGAATGCATGGGGATCCCGCTGGGTCGTATTAGGCACAGCGTGAGATGTGTTTTCGGCACAGGCTCGAAGAGAAAAGGTCGGCGAAACGCACGCGCGCTGACCTCCCGACGCCTCCTGCCGTGACAGCCATTTCACTGGACTGGAGTGCTGGCGGCAGTTCAGTCGAAGAAGAAAAAAGAAAACAACCTTCTTCTCTGAATCTTAAGTGGAGATTCTAGTCTTCTGGAAGTGTTTACGCTTCACCCCCCTCCCTATATAGGTCCTAATTGAAATAGGCGGGTCGCACCGACGCGTGATGAGTTGACAGTTGAGAAGCAAAGGGAGAACTGAAGTCACGAATAGACACTGTGAAACCGGGAAGCCAGAAATTAAATGGACCTCCCTGGCGCTTCATTTTGACTGACAGCTTGAAACAAACCCTCGTTTAACAATGTGCCGTGTAACACTTTCAAAGGGAAAAGGCGAGGATGAATGGCCTACGGCGGACAGCGCATGCGAGTAAATCGCACGCTAATTTGTCCAAGGCCCTAATAACATAGCGGTGTCCATTCATTCCACGTAGACGCACCCTCCACCTTTGGTAATAGGCCAAATGATTGACCATGCTAGAGGTCCGGTCCTTTCTGTCTGTTGGAAAGACATAGGCATGAAATAAGTCTATTTAAGTTACACAGTATTTTCTGTTCCTGTTTTTGCTTTTAGCGAGAATGAGTAGGTTGGCGGAGCAATAATGACCGTAACTTCAGCAAAGAAAGGACACGAGAATGGTGGAGCATTCTTGAGGTTACAAAATAAAAATAAAAAACAAAACAGAGTTCATGTTTTTTCTCCGACTAAACATGGATATATATATTGCTGATTTCTTCCTTCAGAACCACTTCCGGTCTTCTATGCTTGAATATGCAGCCCGCTTGAAGACTTTCGGTATCCTTCTCCGCGTGATCATGTATTTCAAATTTTAGCTGCCCTATGAGAGTCATTCCCTCCATAAAGTAAAATCGACTGCGAAGCATCAGTACCAGATGCCACAGTAAATAACCCACCGCACGGCAAGCTGACACGTGAGATGTCTCTCTTTTACGTTTATCGACGCCAGACCTAGTAATGCAGAAGCCACCGAAGCTCGAAGAAAAGAAAAAAAGACCTTTTTATCCGTCGCTATAAGCAGCAAAAAAGGAGAAGATGCTTATGACGCCTCGATATCCCGCCTTCAATCTGAAGAAAGCGACGTGCGAGCATCCTTCATCAGGGCGACAACCATTCATTCTTTCTTTTCGTAGCCCTGTGTTTCAGCGATGCATCCCGCCAATAAATATATCACTCTCACCGCTCGTTCGCTCCCGGTCATTTACGTTGTGGTTTCTGTTTCTGTTTCGACTTTGTTACTGAGTTCCATATTTCTTCTGAAGGAATATAGGTGGCTGCGCCAACTGAAGCGAGGACCTCCTCTTGGCGACAAACCAAGGGGAATGGGGGAACGTTGGACAGACAATGGTTACCGAGAACATCGCCAGAGATATTACCGACGAGATGTCCCCAGACAGAAAAGATCGGGGATCCTCGAATAGAGTGCGTAGAGCATTTTCTTCCCTCTCCTTGCGGTGGAACCTTTGTGTATGACCGAAGTCTTGGCTTTGTGTGTGTACGTTGTGCGCCTTTGGCTTTGACTGTCAACGAGCCAAAGAGATGACGAAGGAGAATAGAAATCAAACGATGAATAGAATTGAAGGAGGGTACGCAAGAGGGCTCCAGATGAAGAAAGCTTGGAGACGTATTGTATTTTGCATCATACTTGGGAGCGACATCATATGCGGGACGACGCTTGATCGTGGGATTTCTCGAGAAAGAGCATCACGGATAAGCAGCAGCTAGGATCAGACAGGGCAGTTGAATTAGAAGCTTGAAAACCTCACACCAGAAACGTCATCTCAGGAACATTGGGCTAGCGGCTTGTATAAACGCATCAGTGAATTTCCATATAAAAATAACAGCAATTAATAAAAAACGAAAGAAAACGCTTAACCATAAATTTCACCTGAGCTGAATCACGACAAGTCCTTGTGTCGAAAATGGACTGACACACTCGCGATACACGTATTACGCTCGTCTTTCTCCTTTACTATGCGAGAACCTCGGCTGCTGGCCCAGCAGCTGCGGCAAATTTGCGGCGCCCGAACAGAAATTCAATTCCATTAGTCGGCTGTGGCGGCTCTTCAGTATGGATGAGTTATCCGACGAAAACGCGGGCGTCTTCCTTCTCCGCGAGATATGACACTGGTCGTTCTGCCATCCATTAGGCACAGGAACTGGTCCGATCAATATTCCAAATCGCTCAGAGGACCGTTTCCAGAAATCGCCCTGTGCTAATGGCAACCTGCGGTGGCGGCGGGGCCAGATACAGAGAGGCCCCAAAAAGGGCCGTTTCTACTAGCGAATTAATGGTTTGGTCCGCTTAACGCCAAGCCGCTTAATTATTGAAGCCTCCTCCGCTTCTAGCATCGGCATACGGGGAAACTGCATTATATCGCAGCTTGAAACCGACCGATAACCGACGGTGGTGCCTGCTGCGTTTGCGCCATGGTGTCGTGCGCGCTGTTCGTGAACGCTGAGTTTAGGGATGCTTAAGCTGACTCTGCTGTCGGTGTAACCTTCATGTACAGTGGGTTGAAATATTAATTCCGGGAACGAAGTTACAGGTGCTGGGTATAGTTCACCAATATGCAGGAACACGTGAACGAAGAGGGAGAATGTAAGCTGGAAAGACTCCCAAGTGGACTGAATATATCGTGATGTATTAGCAGCGCAAATAGAAGGACATGACAGTATGTAGCACCGAGTAGAGAACAGATGCACACCTTACCACGTACGGATTGTGCAGCTCTGACATTTCCTCGAGGTTGGTTAGCTAGATTAATTCTATTTTGTGGTTATGAAAATGAGGATGTGGCTGTGGTATCAGGAAATGTGCACTTTTGCCGCCATTTGTGTAGGTCTAAGCACGACAAAAGCTGTCGCGGTAATTGCTAGCGTCTGTCATTGGAAACGAGCCACGTGAATAAGCTCGAAGGACTATAACGGCCGTCATAGTAGAGGTACTATCCTTTTATCGTATGGAGCCGTCGGCTTCTCTTGTGTGGGGGGATAATATTGTTAGGCTTCGTAGGCCTCGCGACGTGACCTGTGCCCTCAACGAAAAGACTATCCTTTAACGCAGTCCCGTGGGAGCCACCAAAACGTTATTTTGCTTTCAGCATCCATTTTATGATGCGCTTTATACTGAAACCCGCAACTCTTAACGACCTTTGGTTGTGTATACATATAAGCAGATGTGCACTAACGGTGTTGCATCCAGTCATCTATTTCAAATCGAGGCACGCTCTTCTGTGTCACGAAGGGATAGAGGCATCTGTTCAAGTTGCGCACCGTGTCAAAAAAGGTGAGCCAAAATGCCCGAGGCTAGGAGCAGCCGCGATACTTCGCGCTCAGATTGTGCTTTTTCTGGCGTAGGCATGGAAAATATCACCGCCTCGCACCTACTCCCATATTATGTCGTTTGCGAAACGCGTTTTTGAAAAACATGTATGAAACGCCAGACAGAAATATTGCTGCTCTTCTGCCTCTCTCGCTCTAATTTGTATACTATTCAAGAGGGCAGAAATGGACATGACGATTGTGGTAAAACTAGAATATCAAGAATGTGACTAATGTGTCATAGACATTGCACTGTTCCTCGTGAAACTAACGCGAACCCTCTTCATGGCCGAGCCGGCGATGTATTTAAAACCATTTGCCTGCATTCGTCCAGCTATCTGCCTTCGCGGCTTACGATGACGATCGTATTCTGGGAACTCGTAGGAGCGGTGCCCATTTTCATCTCTTACGGTTGACTTTGAAGTGAGCGGCCACGCCACAGTCGGCGCCAACGATAACGATCTGTTTGCCGACACAAATGTCTCGCACAACTCAGTCACACGCAGACGAGCAAAACGGGGCGTCGGGCGGGCCACGTCACAATCTGAGCCTAACCCCGTATCCCATATTTATAGTCGTATTACGTACATCCGTTACCCCCCAAAGTTACTGTGAAATCCCTCAACGGGTAATTAAAACCATATGGCGATTTCATATTCGGATTTATCTGCTCAGGGCATCTCTCGTGGTTTATGAGCGCGCCACGGAGGTTCGCGGAAGGGATGAGCAGCGCGCTTGAGATCGTCTCGATCCCAGCAGCTGTGAGTAGGACTGTCCATCATGCAGTGACATGACGGAAGCCACAATTTTTCACGCCAGAGGTCCTGAGGGTGCGGACGGGAGAAAATAGACACGCATTTCATTCGTGAAATGTAACCAAGCTTTCTCGTCTGTGGTCTCAGTGAAACCGAAAGAATGTTTCTATACTTGTCCTAGCCATTTCGAACCTGTGATTGCTCCTGTCAATTAGTTTTCCTCTTGTGAAGGGTGAAATGGGCTCTAGTGGAGATGGTGAAGTGAGCAGTATATTGACGGTATTTCTATTACATGTAACCAGGTTGACGAGCCATGTATGCCGGAAGTTATGAAGGCACGCAAAGTGCTTCCACATCTTTTCTTTTTGTGTGTGTGTTGTCTCTAGGCTTAATTTCTGATTATCACGGGCATTTCTAAATGTGTTCATCGTGCAGAGTAAGAACGTTTCCGCTCAATATTCTCTGTTTTCGTCATGCTCGCTCAGTCAATTTATTCTACATATTATTTGCATTCGCACTCAAAAGAGGAGATAAGATATGGGAGTGTAAGCTTTCACTGTAGGCAGCTGGGTGCCAAAAGTTGGCTGCCAGTCGCGTCCCGCGCCTCCCTCTTGCGATGGAGGCATGTCTGACAGCCCGAAGCAAATATCCAAAGCCACGGTCAGTGCTTTTTCTCCCATAACTCCCCCCATATTTCTTTTTCTTTGTTTAAAGCGCATGCTGCCATTATTTCATCTTCTTCTTGTCGTTGCTGGATCAGCTATCATTCCATCCCCTTATCTCTATTTGCTGAATGGTGCCATGTGGTGGCTACTTTCCGAAAATTCTGAGCGACGGTACTGTGCTCCTGTCGCCCCCTGTTCTGTGCGTCCGCAGCTACTGCATGATGACTGACGTTCGCGGATCATTTTCAACGGTACCAGAGTAGAAGTGGCGGATAAAGCACTTCAACCAGCTATTCCACCTGACAGCTTGTGACATGAACCGTGTTTCCGGCGGTCGCCAAGGAATTACAAGCCCTGCGAAATTTCGCGTCCGCTATATTTTTTGCTTGTGGTATTTAGTAGCAAGGACTGCTAGAAATAGTAATGCTGCGAAGGAGAGCTGCGCGAAAATTCATACTGAATGCGTCGTCCCGTGTTCATTGAAAAAAAAAAAAAAAAATATATATATATATATATATATATCAAGCGGGAACATTTGGTAAATGACAGGTATAAAATGACCCTGGTGCGATAGCAAAGGTTCAACATACCCCAGTCGAAAGCCAACGTTTGTGGCACACACCACAAGGTTGTCCATAGCGTTGAGAGGACTACTACAGTCCTCGGGAAAGACCTCATGGCTCCAGTCTCTCAAAGCCTCATGTCGTCACGCATTCCAGTCAAATACATCTTCCATGTAAGACACCTGCAAAACAGCAAACAAAACAGTCTCCATAAGCAACAGGAGGGAGCATAGCGAGCCCGAAGTGTCGTCAGGTCAACAGCCACCATCAACACCACACGCGTACAAGTGATGATGTGCAAGGCATATACACTCTACACACAAACAAAACGGCGGTGAAAACGTGTACGGCTGTACGCTTGTAATTATGGCGTATTCGTCATCTAAGCCCAAACCACATAGAGAGCAAATGGCGGCGGTGAGCCACACGTTTCTTTTCCAATATGCACATGTTTATGAGAAAAAGAAAAGAAACAGAGATAATATGGCTGCGTAATCCAAATGAATGATAAGGACTTGTAAGCCCCTAGTCCGGACCGATTACATTTCAGCATTATCAGCACATGCTGCGATACAAACATAACAAATTAACATCTGTAAAGCTAAGACTTGTGGGAATTGGTTCAGCCACCCCAAACAAAACATCCGAAGTGTCAGAAAGCATCAATAAAAAAATGAAGATTGTGATCTCGTTCTAATGTTCATATGTTACGACACGCTTAATGTTAGACGGTCCGCAGCAGTTATGAATATTGTATATGTGGATATTTATCGGTAAAGCGTTCTGAACAATCTCTTTCCGGTAATGAATTTCGTCCTGCCTATAAGCTTTCTGGTAGGTGCAAACACTTGGCCAACTGTATCGTGTAAGGGGTCGGAATACTTGGGGTCGTCCAACCTATATATAGCCCGCGTGCCAAAGTGAACGGCTTGTCGCCGCAGAAAACAGTCTCTCGTTCCTCGTAGTATAAACATTGCATGGAAATATCTCACAGACTGTCGATATGGTGGAAGCGCCGTCACGAAAAAAGTCCCATTGGGTCCCTCTTGACCTGGGATGACTTCACAGAAAATATATAGTGGGCCCATATATCACGCGCGTCAAAGTAGAAAGAAACGTGGAAGGATGTTGATTAACATGGCTTCTGTCTTTTACGAGCGAGGAAGGCTCAAGGTTACGGTCGTTCGTGTCGACCCCGGTTCTAGAGCGACGGTGTGATGATGATGAAGGAGATGCCCTAGAACGATTTCAAGTAAAGATCGGAAGGGCTGTAATTGTACGTATCATTAGAACACATGTTTTCGCCCTTTGTCAAGGGCTATTGCGTCGTTTGCAGACTATAGATTTTGTGAACATTTGTCAGGTTTTTAAGTCATCTATTAAGATATATTAGAGCTATTAAAAAACAATTACCAACGGTGTGAAGCAGTGCTGGAGCATCACGAAACGCTACCCAGTTCAGTTATACCTTTTTGAAGTCAATTAACTCCACGATCCTAAGAAGGAGAATGGTCTTACTGAAGCAGCCCCTAGGAGTGTTACCGTACTCGGTGGGTCGGTTCGCAGCGTGTTCGTCTTTCCATCCCAAGGTTGCGGGTTCGATCATGGCCGACGACGCCAGCAATTCGGTGGCAGGGTACGAATTGCTCACGCACGCCATCTTCCGCATGGGATGTAGAATACAGTGCGCCGTATGTAGAGATTTCGGCGCAAAAGTAATCCGGAAACTGACAACTGTAGCGTCACTCATGATCAGAGTTGTCTCGCGACGTAAAACAACCAATTATTATTATCGGTATGTTGTTTATCATCATTCTTTGTTTCTGGGATCTTTCTTGACGTGCATGCATTTCTTATTAATATCATCCAGCACATGCTAGACCAGTATGCGATACTGTTGAACATACCTTCACACTATGAAGAACTGTCTGTTGTATGTAAACGAAATTTAACATTGATATTGTGGCAGTGGGAACGCGTCGCGGTGCGAGTGCACCCAAGAAGTGTCAAGACTACAGAACACGCTATCGTGAAAACCATCTGGAGCCAAAGTGACAGGTTCATATATGAAGCGAGCGAGACGGGAAAGACGTAAATTACTTCCACCTTCACCTCCATCCGTGTCAACGCAACACGAAAGAAAAATCCAAAACGCCTGTCAAAGAGATGACAGAGGGTAGCTGTCGACCAACTCTGCGACAGCAAGCGAGACTTGCTCTCGACTGGGTTGAAACGGAACCCCCAAACGAAACCTAATCAAAACGTGCCTTCTGCTTCGTCGCTAAAAATACACTGGCACATGGGTTCGGCTATTCATCAGAAACCACAGAGACGAGCTTCAACCGAATCTGACGCCCATGTCAATTATTGTAGGGCGACCTAGTTGCCCGGGGACACTAACCTCCATCCTTTGGAGACCAAAACCCTCTTCGACAGGAACTCGTGGAATGCATATGAATGCCTTTTTACGCGAAGGCCTGGCTTTCCAGAGTTCATGCAAAGCCTCTGTGAAAGTGGACCAATCAGAAATTTCGTAGCAACATGTGAGTACGAATGCGATATAGGTATGCTTCCTTTCTCTTAAAGGCTTGCTGCCTCCCACATCCTCGCTTTACTATGCTGGACATTAATTTAAACAAACTCTGCCTCAAGACTTTAAGTTGTTTGCATCCTGATCCTTATTATCTGCATCCTCTACTTTCACTGTGCTGCAGACGGCCTAAAATTCACGTGAGACCACTCTCGTCGACTACAAACGAATCGAAGCTATCGACGTACACTGGCAACATCGAAAGGGACTTTATTTTATAATCTCATAGTTTTGCATCCCGTATATCGGCTCCCAGGACGAAAAAGCAACGCCGTTTTATGCCGGTGGTAGCATGTCATCAGGGGCGAACACCTCGCGTCCGGTTTGTCACTTGCCCAGCCTTCCTTCTTCACCGGCACGCGAAAGCTAACTCTATAAAGCGGGAACATTTACAAGACGTACGATGTCACAGGTGGAGGCAGTCGTCGCCATCACTTCCGATGAAAGGGATTTCGGGTGTCAACAGCTGCTCAGCTGTTGCTTCTCCAGGTGCATTTCCTACGCACTTTTATCTCTCCAGGTGGATTATTGACGCGAGAAGAGACGAAATGTAGCGTACCGAAGGTGATGGGATGCCGTGAGAGGCCTTCATTGCTACGCATTCTTTAAATGTGACTCACGCGGGACTCCCAGACAGACGGTCAGTGCGCTATGAGTCACGCGCGAGGCTTACGGGAAGGGTTGCCTAAAGAAACTGAACGTGGAGACGTGTTACAAACGGCTGCTGCACATGTCTGTAATCATTAGTGACAGAAGGGATTGTTTCATCATCAACATGTGCTGTTAAACCATGAATCTGTCGGTGACAAATTTGAATGCGCCAAGGTGTCACCGTAAGGCGTACGTGGTACGAAAAATGTTCCCCGCGAACGGGTTAGCAACAAGAACCACAGCATTATGTGGTGTAGATGAGATGAAGGTTGACAGAGCCTACAGTTCGAGCCGCTTTAGTTATTCACTTCCTTCATTTTCTACTCCACTGTTTCCACGGGAAACAAGACACGGATGAACGAAGCTGGAAACAGAAAGGCAACCCCAAGCGACACAACCTCAGTACCGGTGCTTTTGCGCCGTATTGCTCACACCCCAAGCACTGCCAATGTTATTTCTACCAGGGTTTCTCTGTCCTGAGGGTGGAAGAACAAGGGGATAGCATAGCCATCCGCCCATCTGTCGCGTGTCCCCCAAGGCCACTCCAGATGAGGCTCGTTCCGGTTGCTCGAATTTCCCCCCAAGTCCCGCACTGCATTATGGAAATGGGCCCTATGAGGTGACGGATATCCATACTGTTGCCGTCCACGTGGCCATTGGAAACAGACCACCCTGAATGCCACTCAGACTAACGGGTTTGGCGTCTTGCTTAGTTCATCCGGAACGGACCATCCTGGACCGCATGGAACGGGTTTTGCAAAATGAACATGGCCATAGTCTCCAGAGATAGTCTCATGTGCCAATGATCTGTCTCGATCACTGACAAGTCCACGTACGTACAAGTACTGCGAAGTACGTCCTGAATATCTCGCATCTCATTCGGATCGAGGAACGCGTAAAACCATTTTAGTACTGGTGACAACTCGTCTGTGGTGTCTTCCTCGGAGCCTCAGTATCTGGATTTTTTCATCGTTGATGTGGCTTCTTGCGAAAGCGGTATAGCCCCCCATGAGTGTTATGTTCATGCACAAATGGGACGTCGCCTATGTCCTGTTCTCAGCTGTCGCCCTGTTACTATATTCCTCTTACTGTTGAAGGGTTTACACCATACCGTACGTACAAGGAACCACGATTGTGATAGTCAGTGCTGATCTTGCATGGGATATCAATGGCATCTGGTACGTAGGCTGCTAACTCTATGCGGTGCTGCCTGGTAGTGCCTCGGGGGCCAGAAACACGGATGGTACAGACCGACACCCAGATGAGATGCCAGTTGAAATTGTTCGCCACCAGCCTATGGAAATGAGTTGACATCGTGACAGTGGATTCCGAGTTCCTGTGGGGTTTACTACAATGAGGAGTTGCATGGACAAAACGGAGACAACTTGCTCATCAGTCCTGGTCGACAGTACCGGTAACTATGAGACAGAGGATCGAAGAAGATAGTTATCGAGAGCGGCTGAAACCCTTTATTACACCAAAGGCGCTGAGAGGCTCTGATCAGAGCAAGATTGAAAAGATAAAGAGGAGGCAG
This sequence comes from Ornithodoros moubata, assembly GCA_029532675.1. Lineage (NCBI taxonomy): Eukaryota > Metazoa > Arthropoda > Arachnida > Ixodida > Argasidae > Ornithodoros > Ornithodoros moubata. The sequence goes on along the minus strand of JARGYV010056939.1, from coordinate 99 downwards.
ATCAGTGTTTGAAACATATGCATAACACAACGGCATACGTCTAACGTTGCCGGGTATTATGCATACATAAAACGAAGAGATATACACAAGAAAAAAAAA
>JARGYV010056918.1:0-15080 GCA_029532675.1 Ornithodoros moubata | reverse complement strand
TATCAGACAGATACTTGAAAAAAAGAAAGTTCTTCGATTGGTGCACCCGTTGGCGAATTATTTAGCCCGGGGATTTAACTGAAACACCCGGTATACAGTCAACTCTCGTTTTATGAACCCTGGATTTATGAACAACAACCTCGGTTTATGTACGCCGCCACAAGGAACCAAACTTTTCCCGTGTATTTTGCCCTCTTTTTATGAACCTCGATATCCGAGCTATGAAAGGATATTTAGGGAACCGACCCAGACTACCCAAGCCTTTGTATTATCACATATACCTCCTCAAGTATTATCACTCTGTATACGAAAAAAGAAAGATGATGTTGCCTGCCTAAGTAATTATAATCCTAAGGTATACTGCACGCGTTGATAGTTTTAGCAAATGAACGTAGATTGAAATCTGAAGTTCAGAGCACTGGGCACAGTTGGCACAAACTCACGCGATCAATAATTCGTATCAAATCAGGGTTTGCGCAAGCTAAAAGCCTGTGAAACAAAATGGGAAATGTGCGCAAGTACGCAGCGTTCGCCACCTACTGCCGTCGAGTAAACTGCACGGTGGTAGCTGAGGCAGACAACACTGAGACGCGCACGAGACAAAGTCTCATAACGCTCCAACGGGCCCCACGATAAAGGTAACCGATGAAAAGTGTGCCCCAGTGGGGCTCGAACTCACATCCCTCTGAGTCAGAGATGTTACCAATTGCGCCGCAACCCTCTCATCGGGCTGCAATGCCACGCTGGATGAACGAAGACACACATTCACTCTCTTCTTCTCTCTCTCACCGGTTGCCATCAATTGTTAGAATCCGTCTGGGCGTTATGAGGCCTTGTCTTGTGTTCGCTTCAGTGTTTCCTGCCTCATCTACCGTCATGTCACTTTAGAAAGCGGTTGTTTGTCCGTGTGAATGTGAGTGTGACGGGAAAACAATGGAGGAGAGAATATGAGAGTGAATGTGTCTTCGTTCTTCTAGCGTGGCACTGCCACCTGATGACAAAGCTGTCGATGTGGTGTATACTTTGTAACATCTCTGATCGGCAATCAGAGGGATGTGGGTTCAAGTCCAACTTGTCGCACACTTTTCATCGGTTACGTTGGCTACGTCGTCGGTGTTCGAATGGCAAGCGAGAATTGAAGCCAGAGTCTGGAATATTCGAGGCTTGATGAACATTGGTAACATTATTCAGTTGGTGAACAAGCTTGTCGAACGTTCGTATTCCCACTTTCCGAGTCGAACACGAGCAATGAAGGCGGAATATTAATTGAAAATTCTGATCACGAGTGCTGATCAATCCCTACTGATTGGACACACAATACCTACTGACTGGTTGAGCATGATCATGTCCTATCGCCTCATTGACTAAGCGCCACATACATCCGGCACCAGCACCACCTTCCCACACGCAGTTTCTCGGAGATTCCGAAACTGAATGGTGAACCTTTTGTGAACTATGAAGAGCCATCAACGACGTGAGCCCTCCCAAGCAAAGCCGATCTGTGATGGTCGGTTAGGAAAAAGAAGGTCGGTCAGAAATCAGGTGAATACGTACACATCAAGAGCGGGGATGTGTCTATTTAGCTAATCTCTGCCGAAGGCAAGTGTCTGTATTTTGCAGGTATTCCAGCTGCATTCTTCGTCGCCTTTACGGTTATCATTTTCGCGAGAAGTGAAGCAATATTCATAATTGGCACCTGTTAATGGAGAACGTATCTCGCACATGGTTCCGAAACATGACATTGTAGCGGCCAGCCGCGTAGACGACGATGTGCGCTTCGTCACGCGCCATCCGTCTCTCTCATTCCTTGCCTCATACCTGCTCATACGCTACATCAATATATGGAGTCAGGAAGCAAATGAATGAAATACAGAAACCGGGAATAGGTACGTGTACGTATGTAATCACACGCTAAACATAAACGAAAGAAGCAACTAATGAAAGGGAGGTAGTCCTAGCGCGGCACACGTTTAGCGGTTATTCCACTACTGACATTTTACACCTTCCTCGTGAGACATACCGCACTCTGCAAAAGCGATATACCTTAGCAGAGTCCACAACAATCTCCGGCTGCAAACCGAAACTGCAAGAAGCGCCATGACGTCACTTAGGTGGCCCTCTATTTCGACTTCTCGGCTTGGGATATCTGCCTTTTTTTCTTTCCTCCATGCTTAAAAAAAAAAAAGTGTGGTCGAAATGATTCCCAACCCCGACGTGCAGTTGGAAAGTCAGCTTTGCCTTTGCGCTGCAACAAGAGCTTCCTGCGGTAGGTGAGTGCGTCGGAATCCTTGTGGAAAAGTAACCAGAATAAAATGTATCCCTAAGGCGTTGTCTGACAGTTGGCAACTTAAATATCGCAGTACATGATCATGAGACCGACAGCCATGCCATTGTAACGTTACGGTTTTTACATGATTGCTGTAATGTAATTACATTGCATTTCAGTTGCAGTATGAGTAATGAAATATAATTATATTTTAGAAGTAATCTACCCAACTACGACCACAAACCGTTTATTTACCTTGTATAGACAAATATTTAAATATATGTGTTTTACCTTATATTCATCCTTGGAGCAGAAGGGACCAATCGTCCATTCTTCGGTCGAAACCTCAGCGTGTCGTTTCCTCAAGTGTGATTTTACCCCCCTGACGTCACAGGAGACGGTTCTAACACGTCGTCCCCGCACTGATGCCATCATTGCCAACATCTCCACAAGTCCACCATGCGATCAGATCATGACAGCTTTACACTGGCGCATAACAGCTTCCCCGTTGCATCGGCTATACGGTCAAACGAAGGCCGCGGCCCCGTATCTAACCTCTGCGGGTCCTTTTACCCAGTTCTTGCTCGAGACACAGCTCACAGTTACGCGAGTTCTGCTGAGTGAAAGATAACCTTCCACCAAATTACTGTTGATGTTAATCCACTTCTCTACAAAAATGCCTAAACATCGCTAATCATGTTCGTTTGCGTTCACCCCGAAAGTTATTGTGTGATATAGAAATATCGACGTGTGCAAAAGACACGAGGCCGCTCTTACCTAAATACCCTGTTTCCAACGTGGATTCGTGTCTCCTGGTCTTTCCGCACTCAAAGTGAATCTGGCAGCTTTAGCTGCCGTGTCAGTGCATCGCTAAGTAGGAGGAATTAACCTGCAGGGGAAAACCTTACTTATATAAAGTCATAATCTGACAACATAAGCCGTAATGCAGTGAAGAAAGAGCACAGAGCACAGCTTTTCTTTTTATACACATTCAATTTTTTTCTTGCCCTGCCTAAATGATTGTTAAGGTTCACCTCACGAATGTTGGTTTCTCGGAGGAAGTCTCGGTAATTAGTGCTGAATACGTGCGGGAAACTATTACCGTATCAAACTCATATTTTAGTCCACTATTTAACCATAAAAATCTTTTTTTTTTTTTTCTGGGCATGCCCCTTGTCTGATTAAATCTGAAAGTTCCACACCCGTCGTCCTGGAAATTAGCAGTCCGACGGACAGGGGTGTCGTCCCAGATTCTGCGCGATGATTACTTTGTGAAAAACCAAACAGACTCCCAGATACGATGCTAGTGTTGTAATAAGTATTAAAAGTAGTTTCTATGAATTCTCTCAGCACCACACGCACCCCTGACATTTCCTTGACTTATCTTAATACTTCCATGTGAGTGACACCTTGCCCCGTTTTTACACTCTAATTCACCAAATAAATGTCCATAATTGGGGTATCTCTTTATTATCCTCGGTAAAACTCGACCCTTCCACGTGCATTTTCTATGCCACAGGAATTCATTCTATTTGAGTCATTCGCGCTCAATCGTTCCAGGTGCGTGACTAAAAAAAGAAAAATATTCTGTGGACATGCACAACGTGAAGTAGGTATCATTCCTGAAAGCTGGCAGAGCGGCCGCCAGGTGGCTCCAAACTTCTCGAGGGCATTTCCGAGATTCTTATGCACCGTTGACTGCAGGAAAAGTGACAGTTCCCTCATTCCGCACCTGTTTCACTCGAGTATTTCATAGAAACACACAAGCGCGAACGGATGCACTCAGCAATACTGCAGCGTACTGTGCATCTCCGTCTGAATTGGTCACGAAGGTGAGTCCGTACTCGCCCATCCTATCCCGGTTTCGGTCCAGCACCTATGTTCGCAGCCGCCTGGCGGCCGTTCTAGGCGCCTTTGGGAAAAAAGCATTTCACATGGTGCATGTCAACACCAACCAACATACCGTCCCTGAGTGTGGATTTATAAAACACGCTGGTGAGTGACGCATTCAAACAAGAGCACGTACCACCAGTGCCAAGATTCTGTACCAGAGGCGCTTAGAACCACCTGTTGCTGCTACAATCGTTGCGGGACGGTCAGCAACTTTGAAAGTTGGTAACAATTAGGATCACCGGAGAAGTAACATAAGCTGAACCCAGATCTCGCCAGAAGCCAAGTATGGCTGCTTATTGCCACACAGAAGCTACAACTTTAGCCACGCAAGAAGCCTGGGCTTCTCCTGCAACTTTCGTTTGTGCTCTCATTCTCGTTTCTAGCCGGAAAAAATGAAGAAAGCTCCGTTGTACGATGTGTTCGAAATAAAGGACCATATGAGAAATAAAGAATAAATTCGTTGTTAAATGCCGTTAAAAACATTGTGCTCAACGGGTGGAGCTGTATCTGTACGTGATGCAAGCGTCACCGCAGGTAGGTTGTATGCCTACAGACAGGCGAATTGCAAAAGTGGTAGCAATTCACAAAGGAGGAAGTAGAACTGAAGTCGGCAATTACCGTCCAATTTCTCTAACGCCTCAGTCACGTGGAACATATTACACTTAAAGAGACAATGAAATTTTGGGACGAACGTAATATTTTGCATCCCACACAATACGGTTTTCATCCAAGTCTTTCGCCCATCGAGCCCATCAGACAACTGGACATTATTTTTCTTGACTATTCAAAAGTGCTCGATTTCGTTTTTCGCACCTTATTGTCGCATAAAACGCAAGAATCTTGTTTTCCTGGGTGGATCCCTAACTGGCGCTTCTCAAGATCTTGGTTGGTGGCCAAAGGTATCATTTAACGGCACGGCCACTAAAGGCAATACAGGCCGATATTCGGTTTCATGTCCGCTCGAGCATGTTTCAGTACTATAAGAGCACAAAGATGGGCGTCCTAGGATAAAGGTCGATGTTACCGAGACCTTTGCTGAGCACAATGGAGCTTATTCCATGCTAGGGCTGAAAGTATATTTAATTCAAAGTCGTCTGTTATCAGATTTAGACCTCTCTTGTGAACACGTGACCTTTTTTCCATTGTTTTACAACTATTTTCCGGCCGGAGATACACCAGTGAGAATAAAACTGGACTCCCAAACTGCCTGACGTATGAGTGTAATGACGTGCCAAAATTCATAGCACGGCTCACTCTAGCCCAACCCGATTGTGGCCCTATACTACAGGTATCTGTGATCGATGCGTGTAAGACCGATGTACGATCAACTCTTGAGCACGCATATGTTGTGCGGGACCCCCACTCTAGTATGCGAAATAGAACAAATACGATGGGTGTTCCCATAAATATAATGATTAGAATCATAATGACTATAATATTAGCAAAGCAAAGCCAAGTGAGAGAGTGTTCGCTATATCCCCTTCTCCCTTTTCCCACCCACACAGTTCCATAGAAAAGGCGGCCCAGTGTACCGTGAAGTCAGAAAAGGCCATTCTTGAAGATTGATCACTTCTTTGTCTTTCAAGGTTCTATTGTCGCAATCACCAGCAACTACACGAGACTTTCAGAAACAACTGCCATGTGTGATAACAATGACTGTTTTCCAACAAGTCAGTCGGTCAGACAATTTTCACTCCGATGACCGTTGTTTTGGCCGAAAACCTCGAGATCGGATTTATTAGGCTCAAAATGAAAGGCAAAACAAGAAATGGGACTGAGAGGGCAAGCCCTGTTATACAGTCCCTGGAATACATTAATGAGGGAGCAACATTGCTAATTATCCTGTGAGAAAGAGGGGGAAAAGATACAAACTAACTGAAAATTAACAGTATTACAGTGTCAAACATGTTATAAAAGCACACGCGACACAGAATATAAAACTGCAAATGCACATTGGTGCTCCGTCGGAAACTAAAAGGACTGGTGATTGAGCGCAAAAGAAGGAGCAACGTGTTCTGCCAAATGAAGTGAGAGTGAACTGACCAGTGATAGTGCGGAACCTAGGGTACTGAAAGGTGAGTTCAGAATGCCTCAGCGAACAAGGGGTGGTCAAGTGCTGAACTTGCACGTCACACCAGTCCAACCTATTGCAATAGAAGTTGTGCATGAGCTGTAATACTTCACATTTGAGAAGGCCGTGAATACTAAGCACAGAACACAAGGGGAAAGCTTTTATCATTTCCCTCCTTTCTTTTCTCCTTCCCTCCTTGAGACCTAGCGCGCCGTCGTCTGCATCTATAGCCTCCATTCGCTGCGCTTTTCGTCCAATAGCAGTCTCCTGTACCTGCTGACGTACCGGATGTTGTTGGCGTATCGATTTAATTCATTTAACTTAATATCTGCTGCGTTTCTCGCGAAAACAATTCGCAGTGTGCCATTTTCGACAATGGCAATTCGACTGGCATAGGTCTTAAACGCATCGTCGGGTACGAGATCCTCCCTTTAAAGGGGCCCTGACCAGAAAATGAGGAGCCTCATGCGCAATGTCAGGTGATAAAGAACGTAGAACAGGTGGAGGCAGAAGAAGAAGAAGATGTCGTAATTCACGCCTCAAAACCCCCCAATTTTCTCAAACCACAATTTCAAAACCCCGCTTTACATCGACAGAAGAACACTTAGCGGCAAACCGAGGAACCGAGTTACCTAGAGCAATTCCTCCATGGTTAGCCCTGTGTTTGACGCCATTGGGCTCCCAATCAAATTGAAGGGAGGCATCACGTGATCACGGATTTCAATGAAATTATTTGTGTTCATAGACAAATATACTTCACGAATCGTTCTTATTATGTGTATAAAAGTATACTTCCCTTGGAGTATTTAGATTATGTTTTCTACGTAGTTCACCACGCCCATATGACAGTGCGATTGCCGCGGCTTCCGCAATCGCGACTTTTGGTTCCAGCTCTGTCGTTGCGCGTTACATTATCGTTGTAAAGTCTGTGAAGATGATATTCCAAGGTTACCCTTCGAAAGAGAACGAAGACAAGGCATGTAGTAGTGCGCTTCAGTGGGAACGCATGCAGCATGGATATATGTGTGGTGTCAGCGCTGAAAAAACAATTTGAAATTGAAATTGAGGAAGAAAGCTGAAAAAACAACTTTCATTCTTGATCGTTAGGGTGATACAATATGGGGTTTAGGGCGTTGATTGACATGATTGTTCATGAAGTTTCAGGTATTAAAATCTGATATTGTTTATAGAGTGGCATTGATATAATTTGGATGCAAAATGCACAATTGCATCACATAATTACTTGGGCTTCACATTTGGCAATATTTTACTGTTTGGGATTTGTGAGTGACATTCAGCTGTGAATAACAGGCTGAATGTCATGAAACACAAAGTATTTGAGGACACTTGGTCTTGCATCTGGAGTGCCACATGACATTGTTGTTGCATCTGAAACCTAATTTGCATATACCGAATTTTCCTGTGTATAAGTCGCGTTTTTTTAATTTTGAGCGGTGCGATTTATATTTATGCGATGTATATTCATATTTAAAGGTGTAACTTGTATATGCGATATATTATGCGTATTTCCGCAGCTTTGCACCATGTGACTTGCGCGACTGTGCAATAAACCGTTTGAAAAATTTAGAACATTGCCATTTTTGGCAACAGCCACTTATATATCGTTTTTTTTTTTTTTTCACATGAAATGGTCATTTTAGGGACTGCGACTTATACAAAGGTGCGACTTATAGTACGGAAAATACGGTATGTATTATGTGGAATCCTTCACGAAGGAAGCTTGAGCTTGGCCACGAAAAGAAGACACAACACGTCGGAACTCTAGCCATCCTCTCACCAGATCTCATGAAATTGAAAATCTGTAGAAAAAGCTGTCGTTGTAGAAGGTATAGGCATACCAAAATATTTAGGAATGACTCTGTTGTCATTGCTTGATGTCTCATATCGGTATAAATCGATTAATAAAACTATAAAAGTTCTACTCTCACCTGCCATCCATGATTGACTTCCTTTTTTGTCACAACCTGCTTCTGAATCAAAAGTTCCTACTTTTCATATGCAGTGCCTATATAATGCCCCGGTTTGCCTGGTACTGAGTGTAAGAATACAAATTAAACAGTAAAATGTGACGCCTGTCTTTAGCTTTATTGCGACTAATGTTACAAAACCGGTAACTGTGGCAGAGCAAATACGCCGTGTGCATTCTCATATGCCACGAACGAAGGCTTGCTTACCGTTTTTATTATCGCTTTAGAACACGGACAATTTGATACCATGCCTTAGAAGCTGTAGCAGTCCACGATCTGTTCCGTTCTATTATTATCAGATTTAGCACTACATGCACTATTCTTAAGACAAACAACTAACGACGCGGACGGCTTGCGTAGTCAATGGTTATGCAGTTTTCCGCTGATCTTGTAGCTCCGTTGACGTTTCGAACACAAGACGGTACATATCGATCAACACGGAGAGGAATTTCTTTCGCTATCACCGTAAAAGCACCGAAGACCATCCGTGCTCGGCTTGTTTCATTACTCCGTCGCGATTTTTGACAACGAGGCGTAAGCGCATACGTACGAGTGTAGGTCGAACCAGCGGTCGAACCCACTTCAGCACTGTAACGAGAGTGCGACGAAGGTTCTACCGGAACTTCCGCTGTGAACCACTGTCTAATCCCGCTCGGAACCCAGGTGCGTCACTTACATGGAAAGACACATTATAGTCGCTAGAGTTTTGCAGAGAAGAGGCGAGCGTGAGGAGGAAAAGCGAAACCACTTTTCACTTCGTTTTTTTTTTTTTATTGTATACTTCTCGGGGACGCAGAGGAAAAATACACTTCTTTATTCCGCGACATTCCAGTGTGCGACCTACCCACTGGTCAGGGCCCCTTTAAGAGGGGAACAGAGCTCGCCTCCATCTCCATTTCACGATTTTTCTGAACGCAGATGGCGCCACAGGCAAAGCCTCCTCACGCTTTTCGCAGCCTCTGTGGCCTTCCATGGTCGTGTCGTGAGGCTGTGCCTGTTGTACCGCATCTGTCAAGCTTTCTAAGAAGATGACTGGTTTATTATGCCGAATGCTCATATTCACAAAAATATCCATGGTTTAGCAGCTGGTTGTCTAATTTTGATTCAATTTCTCAGTGGCCCGAACGGGGGTAATTTTATTAATTAACTTATTTTTGCGGAAACCAAATTGGTATGGACTCAACAAGTGATCGGTTTCAAGGATCGATTCAAAGCGATATAAAATTATTTTCTCCAGAACCTTGCTAATGGATGACAGCAAGGATATCGATCGGTAATTTGCAACATCACATTTGCTTCCCTTTTCATAGAGTGGAATGGCCTTGGCAAATTTTAATTCGCTGGGAAAAACAGCTTCACAAAACAGTTCGTTGAATAGATGTGACATGGGCTCCGCAACAAAATTCCCAATGCGCTTAAAAAACAAAACAAAAAGAAAACGACAATCCGGGGATATACCATTATGTCCCAAAGACTTATCTGATCACAACGCGTGAAGAGTAGAAAGAACCTCAGCAGCCGTAGTAGGTAATAATAAAAAGGTACCGTCATTATATAGTTGGAGGAAGTATCTCCTGCTGCTCAGCTGGCAAGGAAACTCGGTTAACCACGTCACAAAAATATGCGTTGAATGCGTTGGCTATCTCAGCTGGATCAGTCACTACTGCATCATTATAAACAAACAGGTATTCGCAGTGTGCTTTGACAGGGCATTATTTATCGAACGCCATTGTTGCTCGGGACTCCCCGTAGACACGGAAAATTGCAGAGCCATAGTATCTGCACTTTGCGAGCCCTAAGGTACATTACTGTACGCCTTGTACTGAACAAGTAATTCCTGATTAAACGGAGGACATCTCAGCTTGTGGTAAGTATAGTTTTTTTGTGTGTGAGTGCGTGTGTTTGTGTTTAATAATCCGGAAAATAGCACCAGTAGCTGAGCGTTGTTGAATAGTCCCTCCCTGGCTGCAAGTCTGTGAAGACCTATTACCTTATTATAATTAGCTATCTCACAAAGCGTAGAAATAAAATTATCTCGTTAACTACTGAAATCGTCAAAATTCCATGGTATTTGAGATAGACAACGTGGGATCACATCGAAGCTCAAAAATGTCTTCGCTGGAAGAACAGACTGCCTAGTCACCGTAGATGTACGCGTAACATATATCATCTCATGGTCATATGTGCCACCACTCTAAATCGCAACTCAGTGTCAGAGACGTTAGTGAGAAAGTGATCGAGAAGTACACCTAAATTTGACCGCCTAGAGATCGATTGTTTAAATCAAAACGAAGTGAAGACTTCAGCGTAGGAAATCATGAAAAAAATGAATTACCGTGCTTTAAAAGACAACGTTAAAATCTCCGAGTATAATAGTTATACCTCCAGGACCACAACTTGTGGAGAATGCCACTAAAAGCATCCAAAGACATGTTGCAATCTCCATACCTCCATAAATGCTGTAACGAAACGGAATAAAAGAGCATTTGAATGTTAGACTAGACGTTAGACTGACATAAAATCTATGTCTGAGTCTGAACATCATGTCTTCTATACGAGTCGATGAAGAAGCAATCTTCTGGAGGGTCAAGTCAGGGGCGTAGGCCACGTCGTTTCGTCCATAGCTGCCACAGGAGAATTCAAACTGCAGTACAGTCCGACTGATATGATGGTTGCGGACGCTCCAACGGAACTTGTGACTCACTTTCAAAACGTACGTGCGAATGCTTTTGAACTGTGACCACTATCTACAGGATGATTAGCGAACGCGTCGAGGTTTCGTTGAAATACCTCGCTGGCTCGCGTTCAGCTGGTCCTGCTCACCCTCATCATCACAATGGTCACCTTCCTGAACTAATAAGTGCACCTAAGAGGACATACCTAAGTGTCATGTGCAGCATGCACCACCACCACCTGCTGCCACTGTTAGTTTACCTGGTTGGATTCGGACAAGGAGGAAGAGGCTGTGCTCACTTGCTTTTCTGACGGTTGGTGCATTCAACTGTTCGAAATATGACGACGTTCGTCAACTCTTTTTCAGCGAACAAACCAGGAAAAAGTAACCTCGGAAGTGGCTTACTTGAAGACTCAACACAAGCGCGTAAAGTCATTTGTTTCTCCATTTGTAGAACTGGTGTAAAAAAAAAAAAGCAGATATGCAAACCCTTCTTGCCCTTATTGTCCTTCTTGGCTGCACCCCACTTGTTCGTTATTCTCTGACGTTTTTCGTGATTTCTTGCGAAGATCAGGATGGAGTCACGTGACATTTGTCGTTAGATGCGTACACGCGAACTAGCAGTGCTGGGGAGATAAACATTGTTACTGGCACCGTGTGTTGGCGTTTTTCCCGCGCACGTCAAAATATCCCCAGGTGGTCGAGATTATCCGCAGTCCTACCCTGTGTAACGCACAGCGTGCCGCCACGTGGCAGACAAGCCGCACGTGTAAACGTATGCGGCAGCGTGTTATTGTTATTATTTATGCCAATTTTCTACCGAAAACTATGACACTTTTTTCAGTGAATCTTTCACCTCTCCATGTCTGCTTCGAAGCCCAAGTAATTCAGAACAAGTTTGGGAATAGCACAGAGCCCAATTGTGGAGCCCATTGGGGAAGGGGCGAATCGGATGTCATGGTACTGAGACATTGTGTACTGAGGCGTCTTAATTTTGAATGGATTAGAAGTCTACACACAGACTGTATCTTCTATGAGCCCTTGTTTAGCCTCAACATGGGTTGTTCCTTGGCAGCCTTTACTTCAACCCGACTGTCGCCAGACAGACAGACAGGTAGGAGAAGTAAAAATACACGTAAAGAGGAAAAAGTGGTCAAAACGTGACCGTGATCTGTTTCACAAACGACGGTTGAAAAGGAAAAGCTTTCAAGGCATCTGAAGTTAGTGAACACACGTTTTTCCTTTCACTTTCGTAAACCTGACAGTGGAAAAATTCAGAGGAAGCTCGCCTCATGACCTACGTTGTTTCATTTACTTCTGTCCCACGTTCACATTCGTGCGAAAACGCTGCGAAAAAGAGGAAACCGAGAGACGCCTCATTTGACCGCCACATTATATTCGAGCGGGCTACAGTCGATTGCCCCATTTAAAATACCTGGCGTAATTCCAGCCAGGGTCATGTCATTGTTGGCTTGCCTGCCCTGCATGCAAGCGCCCCTGAGCACTTCATACAGATCAGGCACTTTTAATGTAAACGGAAACATACAACAAATGGAAAAAGCAAACCTCCTGCTCAAGTACTAGGGATTCTGATGACAACACGGGCCACTCTAGCGAGCGCCTAGTGATCAGCGGTGAAGAGCTGCAAACAGCACAGTGTAGAAGTTACGAAGTTGAGGCTGCCGCCGGCTCCGCAATCGCCAGTCATATTCAACAAAGTTCTTTTCGGTTCATGAAGCCCTTATTGCCACTATAAACAAAGAAAAAACAAGAGAAAGAAAGGTAATGCGCCGAATGCAGTTGACGCCACTTTCTGGAGCCACCACACGGGTTGAAAGAAAGATTCCCTGTAGTTGCTCTCGAAATGCGAATGTGACACTTTGTAGCTGAGACGAGGCGACGCTGCCTCAAGAAGCGCATGTGGGAATCAACCATAAAGTGTGTTTTCACAACAGCTGATTTATTGAGACAAGAGGCAGGAGACAACAGTAACGGTAAAACTGAACTCGTTTAACGATTAAAGGCGGAGAAACAATGAAGCGAAACTGGCTACCGAATTCACGCGCACAATACTCGAACCCCTCTTCCTCCACCGATGATTTTGAAATATTATTAAGGAAATGAAAAGGAAATGACGAAAGCCTGTGGGTGCGAATGAGTGAAGTCTTTCAATCTTTGTTTAAAACGCGCTCCGGACTGGAAAGGATCAGGGCTGTGATAGGCTTTGGAATTTCAAAGTCAGGGCCAAGGACGGTCCAGCTGTGTATTGGACACCAGTCTGAGCTTTCGGACACCGGACGGACAAGTTCGGAGAGGAGGAGAATCCCGCGGGGAAAGAAAGGGATGGACTGAAAAGGTGCGGGGGGCTGGTGAACTGCGGAGATCGACGGCAGAGAGCATCGGAAGGCAAGGTGAAGGAGTCAGCCGAGGACATCTTTCCTAAGCAGCGGAACATTGGAGCCCCAGCTCGTCATCCTTCGCAAGATCACTGTAAAGTCTACTCTGGTTAGATATCTGTCTAGATAAAGTACTTTAGAAAAGTGAACTGTCTCTCTGTAGAGTGTCTCTGCCCAGTATGGACCCGCGCGGAATAGGTTGTGACCGGCACGTCACTGGACTTTTATTTGTCGTTGCTGTAGTGAAGTGAATTAGGGGGTTTCATTCATGAACTCACGTCTATGATGGTCCGCAACTAAAAATACTGAAGCAACGGTGTTATTCACTTGGCACTTTGAATGTCTTAAGTTTTTATTACTCACGCAGCTAACTTCTTTTCCGACATCTTTTAAAACAGCAACTGCCTGCTGGACCAAGCTCACGAAACTATCATTGTAAAGCATTTTTAAGAGCTTGAGGAGACTCTAGGGCGAGAAGTTTTCCTCTGCAGTGAGCAAAATAGATGCGAGAAACACATTATCTTGCGTCAACAGCACGCTGCTATCGGTTAATGCAACCCAGAACAGACTCCAGACAGAAAGCATTCTATCACGGTTCCCCTCAATCAGGCGTGACCGGATCAAACACACTTACTAAATACAAATGGGAGGAAAGCTCCGACGTACTGACCATGAAACGCATTTCCGCTGCAAAAGCTTTCATGGGGCGTCACAAATGATACACACGTGTTTCCACTTCTTCTAAGCAGAGGCGCTCCAAAGACAGCCCAGTATACTGAAAGTTTTAACTGGAGCACTAACTGCTAGGGCCATGGTTCTTTAATTTTTTATCCTTTCTTGGCCATGCCGCGCCCCCTTCGATCCCAACAACAATGCCCGTGGCGTCACTTTGTCGTTTCACAGTACCAACAAACCCGGTCGGTGCATTTTTAGAAAGTACTTTCTCCGAACGCGGTTACGTGAAAATGATTAGAAATGTTCCAGTTGAACTCAAGGCTGCTTTCTTATCCCAACAATGGTCTGCACAACCGACATTTGAAGTTATACGTCGCACTATCGCCGACGCGAAACAGATCCGCAAGGCGCAGGCATATCCGCCGTGGCCTGTTCCGGCGTCGCAGGCTCGTAGCGCCGACGCGGCGCCGGAAGTATCAGGCTACCAGATCGCTGATATCCAACGATACACGCACTCACACCAACCTCCATTCGGCAATATTACCTCACGTTCTTAACAATTCAGACGAAAAAAACGACATCAAATGCTCTCTGACAGCATTAGCTCCCTAGCACACAGCACTCAAACGGAATTCTCATTGCTGATGCAATCATTACATACACTGCAACCTGTTAGTTCATCGAGAGGAGCGTGAGATTCAGGTTTGAGAAATTTCCACGTTGAACCGGTTCGTGAACCGAACAGTGAGGGATAAACCGATCTGAACCTTTATTATTTTCATCTGGCGTTGAATCCGAACTGGACCTTTACGATGGAACCCGAGCCGGACCGGACCGTAAACGTTTCAGTACGGCTCTCTGGATACAGCGAAGTCCCTTCTCGAGATAGGTACCCGGCTCTCCAAGAGTTCATAGCCTTGGTGAATGCAGGACTCGTAACCCGCAGAATTCTGCGTCTTGCGCAGGTAACCCACACCAGAAAATTTTTTTTTTTTTTGCCTTTAGAAAGCCATGTGCTATGCAAAGTGACCGAAAAGTAGGCCAAACGGTCCTCTTGGTGTAGTTTGTTTCCTCTGTACCATCCAATACTGTTACGTTCGGAGAAAACCCTCGTCAA
>JARGYV010056791.1:0-11630 GCA_029532675.1 Ornithodoros moubata | reverse complement strand
CGTCTATACTTTTATCGTATGAATGACTTTGTTTTGGGCTTACATTGTGATGAAAAGGCTAAAGCACGAAAGTACGATGCTGTTTCTTTAATGAGCGTGCGCGAAAATGACTCGCAGCCTTCACTGTATAGAAACTTTACTCCGGAAAAGACTGGCGAGAAATCCTAGTCGTATGCGCTTTATGACCGTCATTTTAGACAATCGCAACCGAGGGAACACTTAGGTGAGCGCCAATGACCTTTTGCATTCTGATTTTGCTTGCAGACATCCCCTGCTGACGCACTTCGACGGCCATTACGATTATGATGGTGATGAGGCCGACAATTGCCCCCCATCACCTCGTTTTGATTCTCCTCCGCAATGAAACGGTTCCGCAGCTCAGCTTCAATCTCCGACTTCATTATCATTTTATTAATTCCAAGACTTTGACGCGGCCTCTCCGCTATCTGCGTTGTTTCTCGAAAATTACTCCTGAATCGATAAGTGTCGTTCACATTCTTCATGGAGTCGCGAATAGCGCATTGTTCGCAAGATTTCTTTTCGGGGCGTCGATGGTTCATATCTGCGATTCTAATATGGATCGGATGGTATCTAAACGAGATGCGGGCGGCTGGGATGACTCGCTCGGTCGCCCCGCGTTTGCGAACGCTGTTGTCGACGTGCTCTTGGGGAGTAGGGATTCATCATTTGATTATTCATTCCGACCGCATCTGCGCTGCCATTGTGTGAATGACGACGACGGGACCGATTCATAAAGCACTTCCCAGCCTTTGTCTCTTTCGCTTTCTCCTGTCTCTTTCATAACTGTGAGAGGGTAGACGACAGGGGAGCTTTGGATGCGCTTTGTGCTGCTTATCTTTTGTCGGCGAAAACTTGCTCCGTGACAAGCCTAGGTTTGTGTCAGCCTTCTACGACCACTTAGCATTCTGGGACTTTGTTCCTTGCGCAAAGTCTTTGATTTGCCATGTTGCAATCAGGGCTTCTCGCATCAGATGAAGAACTTCATTTTGGACTCACGATTTATCACCTCGAATACATGAGGATATCTTTGTGGTTTCGAATGTCTGTGCCGCTGCATTGGACTTCTGACGCTACGCACGTTAATCAACTTCGGTATACAGCGTAACACAATATTCCCTTAATTTCGGTGCCTTACGAGAACTGATTTACTTCGCGAAGTCGATAGATCATTTCTGGTCTGCGACATCGTTCTTGCATAAGTCGTTCTAATAATCAGTCACGATCTCGAAAAACGCGTTTTTACAATTTCATTGCTCACCCTAAGTATACAAAAGACAAGTGATCAGTAACGAAGTCAGCGCCCGAATTTCTCATTGATTTATCAGCGGTGGCAGAGTGATAAAACAGGAACGCTGTTCCGCACACGGGAATTCATTAATCGATCCGCAGTATAAAAGAATGCTGCAGTCACGATAATAAAAGTGCTGCCTCCACTTTGATAAAGGTTTATCTTTGCTTCGTGAACCTTTATTTTTATTTTTTCGTCTCAGTTAGGTTTCCCTAATAGTGAAAGGATTTTTCATGTATTATTTCCTGATGTTGAAACAGATATAACTTAAACACTGTTACTGACGGGTCGCCCCTGGGTAGCGCACTAGTGGCATCGCTAGGCGCTGCTCAGGGGATGTTGCGATTCTGGTTCTGCATGTATATATTTAATTACGAATATCGTAAATTGTGTTTGTGAAGGCGAGGAAATTCGGGTTTCTGGGTCGATCTGAGAGAAGCACGTGAAGAAGTTTTTAGCGTGCACATTTTCTGAGTGATTTATTTTATTGGTAAATCGTGACAGGTGACGCCTTTAAGTCGCACTGCTGACAGTAACGTGGAGGGTAGGGCCTTAATGAACTCGCACGACTCGCTTTCGTTTTGAGCGTCGTAGAATGGAATATCAAAAGAATGGAAATGCTCGCCTTTTGAGTTCGTCTGATCAATGTTTTCAGAGGCAGCCACAATCATTTAACATAGCCCGAGACGATGTCACCGTGTGATGAAAAGCAAGAGGTAACTAACTGAGTCTTTCTTTGGGTATCGGCATCAGTACATGCAGCCACTAGATCGTCCATCTCATGAGAAATGATCCTATCTGGCGACAGGATGAAAGCTTTTTCTTGCATCCTGATTTATGGTGTATGCACACAAGTTCGTGCTTATCGTTTCTTTTAATCCTTTTTGGCGGCGCCCGATCGATATCGCTATCGAGACAATCTCTGCTTTGTAAAAAGGAGGAGCACAACAACTATAAGGGAAGGATGCAGGAGAGGAAAATGTTCGGGGAAATACTCTGTTCTTTGCTGAATATATAAAAGTGACGGAGAATCGCAATGAGGAGCATCCGGGTGAGAACTCGGATAAAAATAATCGACTACCTTGTGATGCTCGCGTCGCCGGCGCCGGAAGAAAATGTCGTTCGTTCAAGATCTTTTTACATGAACTGCCGGTGTCTTTCTAACGGAACTTGATGGATGGTGACTGGAGCCGTTCGTATCTCGATTTAGGTCATCTTTGCAATTCAGCGGCCGTAAATCTTCCGAGTACAGTGCACGTCGGACGTATAAGGCACAGGAATCGCGCTCGCTATAGGTCTGGCGCTGCTATCAGTGTCCTGGTCACCCTATTCTTCAGTTGCATGGGTCCTATTCTGTGTGCTTTATTGGTTACTGGAGGCCGTCTTGCAAGAATGCACATCAAGTGTCCGTGAATGTATGCGTTAGTTAACACAGAGTTTCAAACATTACATTGGAATGTTAAAGCTTCCTGGTTGGTAACCATTATTCCTCGCTTGGTCACTAAATATGTTATCACCATTGATACTGAGCAACTGACGGTGGGGTCCAGCGAAACTCTACGTCGTCAACCTATCCGGAAGATGTGTAACTGGCACGTTGAGAGATTATCCGCAACGTAACCTATTAATCTGTCCGAGCCCACCGGCGGTCTTCCGAGAGTGTCCAATAAGGGCAGCTCACTGAAGCCCCCATAAACTGCGAGTGATATGAACGTTCCGTGTTGTGCTCCCCATCTGCCTGTCGCAAGGAAGGCAGGATGGCGTTCGAAGAATGGCCTTCTCGGCGACGGCCGTCGTATCAGTTTTCCTGAAACTCGTTTCGTCTGGCAGAGACATTGGCGACGGACAAATGCACGCACGCTCTGGCGCGTGCCCTCGCTTTATCGCCAAAGAGCTAGCGGAAATTGGAAAACAGTTGGACCGGGAAATGTGCCTCCGTCCGGGCGGTCGTGAATGCGAGGACTGCAGGCGAGGTCTTTCGGCAGGCGCACTCTAACTGGTGCGGGCGGGGGGTGACTAAAGCAAAACATACTGGTCGTTATCTCGTATGCGAGGAGGACGCGAACAATTTCACCTCCATTGCCTCATGGGTCAATGTGAGCAGTGTGGACCAGTTGATAAGGGGTCTCCCTTTTCACAGGGAACGCCCAAGTAAACGTAGCCATAAATGATTACTTTATTTCAATGTAATCCTAGGTCGTACATCTGGTTATGAGCTAGGTCGTTCCACGTCTCCGTGCATTTTCTGCGGGACAAACTCTGCACATTATTTCCGTAAAGGCTTGATCAACTTTAACGAGATCTACTTTGTTTGACAGATTTTCGCAGCAGACACTGTCGCTTAAAAAGGTATATATTGATTTTCTTTTGCTTGCTATTTCTACTCAGAGTAAGTAAGGAATCATGCCTGCTAGCACAGCGCGTCCGAAATTATTCATCAGAAAAGCGTAACAACGTGTTCTCAAAAGCGACGACCTGATTTTCCACCACCTTTCAGACAAGATCGATAGTGTGAAAATCGGTCTGCTATTTACCGCGAACAGAGTGCAGGGTTTACCCCGTAGAAAATGCATGGGGACATGCGTCGGCAAAATAGCCCTTGGGCAATGCGGCGACTTCACTATTCAGTCGATAAGTTGTGCTCATAAATTTGCAAGAATGACGGTGTATTCTTTTTTCTTTCTAGAATCTCGCCTTTCTTTTGCCATTTTCCTTTCTCTGTCTCGCTTCGGGGGTGGAAAGTTCTCATTTTGTTATAGGCGCGTCTTGACGCAAGTGGGAGCGATTTCAAAGGGAAGGCAGCATACAACAGTTCTCTTTCTTTCCTTCTTTCTATTTCGGAAGACTCTTTTTGGAACGATTAGGCGCACAAAGAGCCACTTTCTATAACTTTGGGAGCCAACGAAAAGCCTAACGGCTTCTTCCCTTTTTGCACTGGCGCCGCCCAGGACCCGCTTGACTGGCTTTCCTGAATATGTCCTCCGGTAGGCCCGGTGGCCCGTATACGACGCTCAGGTAGGACAGCGTAACGCAGCCCTTTTCTCTCGTAGCGTAAAAAGAAGAAAAAAAAAAAAGCAACACAGAACGTTTCGAATGTTCGCTATAGTTCTGACTAATCAGTGTAGACGAGCTGTACATATGTTTTCTCTTTTCTGATGTGTGTGCGCGCGCCTTTGCAGTGCCAGTGCATGTATACTTTGTAAGAGAGAAAGTACGCAGTGTTACTTTGAGTGTCTCTTACTTGGTGATGGCGGTGCTGGGTGTTTTTTTTTTTTGCCTGACGCCGGTGCATTCATGCTACTACGTCCATTCATTGGATCCTTGTTTATGTGAGCTGAGCTACATTGAAATTATTGGCTTGCAGAAAGCGGGCGTCCACACCAGCACTGACGTCGAACTGCCTTATGTCGCAATAGCCTGATGAAACTAGATATTCCAGTTTACACGATGTTACAGAATTTGTCTAGTAGAGCTTTCGTTTTTGACCCGTGATTGTTCGCTGTTTGGTACGAGGGTTGTTCCTGCTTGTGGACTATTCGGGGTCCTATTCCTTTTCGAGAACCCCAGGGAAATCGCGCATCTGTAATCGGCTTTGGCAGCGTTGTGTACGTATGTCCTCAGTTAGCCGGTCATTGCTATGCTTGGCAGTTTGCCCCGTGCTTAACGTCAACAGCGCCCCAGAGAGGAGTTAAATGGACGAATTTGATCCGATTGCTATCCTGAGGGCTTTTAGTTTGGCCAATTCGGCATCGCATCGCTGTCCTTTCCCAACAGCCAGGGGATTCGTCGTTCCCATTCAAGAGAAGTGACTATTCCGGTAAACTGTGGCGAGCGTGCGTTCCTTGTCTTGTACTGCTTGAAATTCGAAACGGGGGATACGCAGTGCGCATCGCTAGCATTGCTTTGTTGATGTTCGACGTGAGACGTTGAACTTGACTTTTCCTGGTGGACTTCAGGCAGTGTATGACAGAACTGTGGCTTATGGGGATGACGGCTGAATTCGGATTCCGTTAGGCCTGGGTGTTTTTGTAGCGAGTGCAATAAGGGAAAGGGAGCGAATGTGGCAGTTGTACTCTCCTTAAAAAAATAAAAATAAGAAAAGAAAAAGAAAGAAGAAGCTCTTTTTAACCAAAAAGGAAAATGGTTCTTGTTGAGGCAGTAACGAAATCGCCGTTACGGCCCCGTTAATTGTTTTCGCTGAAACACACACATGTGAAAGTAAGCGACTTTTCTTTTTCGTTTTTCTTGGTTCTCGTTTTCTCATATTTTTTCGTTTTCACATTTAGGCGACACGAATAATTATAGGCAGCGTGAAGCCTCAGTCTAGAAAATAAATGTCGAGTGCTCAAGCAACAAATGCACTTCAGGCCCTACAATACTGTCGCTGTGCAGGACGGACCTAGCAAGGCATATGCCAACAACGCGCCTCAGCCCTCCCACCCCTTTGGACGGCGGTATGACGCCTGCACTGTGACATCCCCTAAAGTGGTAGTATATCCTGTTTCTGCTCATATAGAAGAGCCTATAAAACCCAGCATGAACGTACACATACCACGACATTTAAATAATGAGCGGCGCGCGTTGACATAGGTGAGAACTGGTGCTTCGTAAACATATTCATGCACTGTGTCGAGTGCATGGCCACCCGTGTCACAGGCGGGATATATGGCTGCGTATACTGGCGTGCGCCACTCGTGAAGTCCACACGCCCTGGTGACGCCCTTCTCTGTCTTCATTTGCTTTGTGTCTGGCAACTGTGGGCCGGTATGCGGGGCCCCGCAGTGAGTGTTGCATAATAGATGCCTCGTGCATGTCCCTCCTGGCCTCATCCAAAATGTAACCGCAGAAGCTGACTTAGAACCATGTAGTGAATGACACGTCATCTGCGACGCTGTATGATTGGGCCATCCTCTCTCCTGCGGGCCGCGCATTTTTGAATGCTTGTCATGCTGTTATGGTCCTCCCATATGCTGTTGGGGAAGCGGACAGACGGGGGAGCTCTGGTAGTTGAATATAAAAGCGGAGGGCTGCGAGACGGGAGAGAAAAAAAATTTTGAGGCTCGGAAGGTACTTGCCACGCTTTTTTAATGCACGCCGTATCATTAGTTATTAAATATTACACTGAGAAGGATAAATGTGAGGCTCTAAACGTGACTCAGGCTGTTCTAACGCAGGACGCTTTGTCTGCGAGATTCAGCGTCCTATCGCACTTCGATCATCTTTACCGACGCACGTCACTCATTGTTATCTTTGCTTGTCAGTGGTTAATCTCAGGCGCTCTGCGAGATCGGGGTATAATTATTTTAATCGTCTTTTTCTTTTCCCTCTGTTTTATTTGTGAGCTTGCTAGATAATAATGCGTTCTATTTTCTGCTTCCTCTGCGAGTTTTTCTTTTTTTATTGTTTGTTCTGCTAGGTGAATTGAAGCGTGCCAGCCACGATAATGTGGCATACGGTGCACGCTCCCCCTATTGCTAGCTGAACGGAGGGAATTGCTTTCGGATGCCTAGCACGAATTCACAAAAATGACGGCATAATCAAATCAAAACTTCCGAAGCGGCGTCTTCTGGTTCGTGCACATGCATTTCTTTGGATAGATCGCCAGTGAAGGGCTCTGATGAAAACATCGAGGACACCCGCGCCACTGAATTGGTGCCAAGCGCACTTTGTGTGCAGATTGTACGGTCCGTCTGCTGTTTTCTAGGACATAAACCCTGCTTGGACAAGGAATATGACATCACGTGTCCTGACACTCATGCAACTTTAGCCATAAAACGTAGTGTGTGTTTGAAAGTGGAACTGCCATCATATATATATATATATATATTTGCTTGTTTTCCTTCGGGGGTATATGAGTCAGCGCATGTTTTGATGGCAGCGACAGTGGCAGCCGGAATGTTCGCATTCACCGATGCAACTGTGAATGTCATTTATTGTTTCGTGGACTGCCGCACGTACCAGTTTCGTTGCCCGGAGAATTATCAGCAGTAGCAAGAAGCCTTACCGCTGCATTCCCAAGCACAAGAGACGTGTGTCCGACGTTACCCAGGCGTGCTTTGTCTTACGGCGCGTTAAATTGCCTGCATTTCTCGGTCCCCATCTTTTCTTTCTACCTACCGTTGGAGCAAAGTTCGGAACACGTGCCTTAATGCTATTGCTGATGGTGGAAACAGTCGGGGAAGCGACTGTCAGGGACTGACATGTTGGCCGCATTCCAGGCGTGTTCCAGTAGAGCCAAAAGCAGCCGACATGATACGTTGACCGATCTTCCAATCGCTTTATCTGTAGAATTGTTTTGTGGTTAACGGGAGTCTGTTTCATCATTTGTGGAATGTTTGAGGAATGATAGCCCCTTTCCGTCGTTCAGTCCGGTTTTGTTGTTGTAAAAGGTTAATCGAGCGTTTGTATCTTTCCGCCATCTGAAGCCATACCGAGTGTGTTTAGGATTATTTTATTGGAAGGGAAGGTTAACCACACGTTATGTGGACACCCATAGCAGCACAATGTACTGAAAGTCGGGTGCATTAAGGGTGATCGTCCGGTGCCTTATCTGTTTGTCGCGGCCTCTCTGACGATCCGCGGACTACAAGGCAAGCTTGATCCAACCGTCCACCCCCATTGCACCCGAGTTTCAGTACATTGTGCTGCCTGGGATGCCGTTCTTTGTTAGCGATAATAATATAAAAAAATTAGGGGATATAAAAGGAGGTGACGATGCTCAAAGCTATGATAGTGGTCGGTGAAATTAGGTGAGCGATTGAGTCGCACATGCCTGGTTGTTTGTCATTTCTCTTCATCTTGCCTCGGTACACGATGGTAACGCCTGCTACAGATACTGTGCACTGTCGTTCAAAGTGCAGGAGCAGAAAAGTCACGTTCCCGCCGCCGGGTCGTGTTTGTGGCGTCTACGTGAACGTTGAGACATTGACTTCCGCAAGGGGTTACTACGTCCATTTTATTCGCCTAAAATTCTTCCCGTGATCTTCTTCCTAGTCAAGTTGGTAGCTACAAGATCGCATTTATTGTCTTCGTGCAATAAAACTGCTGAGAGGAAGCGAATTGATCCGATCGTGAAACTTCTCTGGATGGCTTTTATGAGAGGACGCTCATAAAGTAGCTTTGTTTCTCTCTGCTGCTTCACTGCGCTTCCCAGCGACCGCAAAGAGCAATGTTCATTCGATACTTCCTTCTTTTCTCCGTGCAGTGGCCTCCAGTATTTTCGGGACATTCTGGATTTCGGAACCTCGAAGAGCCGAGACACGTCCAGCCGCCCCCTTTTGCTATCGCTAAGTGGTTTAATGGTCTACGTTTCCCCCTGTCCCAGTAGCGCAATGTGGAACATGAACTGCGCAAAAATTCACCCTGTAACACTGGGAGTTCTAAAGGTGGGAGAGGAGAGGAGCAAATATAGTGGACGTGCAATTGAGGAGTTGGTTGGTTCCGAAAAGCATCGCTGTACGGGGATTCTTGGCCGTTGTGTTCTGTATGGGCCGCTCCTCCTGCTAAAGGGTCAGTGAGCGGGAGAGCACGCTTTACAGGGCGTGTGAGGGAAGCTTGACGTCTGAGGTCCTATTTGCAACGTTATGCCGTTGTAACTGTACGGATTTGGTCCTCCGACGAGAGCCAGCAGTACTTAGAATTCAAAGTATCTTCTCAAGGTCCTATTTCTAACACATATGGACGTACAGAAAAGCTATGCATTTCGGAAGCTTGAAGCGACATTGTTTTGCAGATACGATTAACTATGGCCCATATGGCCTTTACGGACTACCTCTTGAGGGAATACATGTTTGCTCGCATTATTGAAAGAAAACACAAAAGGAATCAGGTATGGGGTATTGCGCGGGTGGCGGGTCTGACGCGGATCATGGATCTACAGGTGTGGTTTGGGCACGGGTGAAAGAATCGCGAACCACGCACGACTCGAATTATCTACAATAAAGTAACGTAGGATTGTGCGACATTTTTGTTCCTGTTTTATTCGCAGGGTTGAAAATTAAGTAGATATATGCGTATACTTCAGTTTAAGGAAATGCAGAAAAAAAAACATTGTACGTCTGTAGAAGGCTGGGTTTGAACTGGTCGGTTTTTTCAATACAAATGTTACGATGTAATGATGTCACGTGCCTTTCCTGCATGTGCTAGAGTTCTTTTGTTGTGCAAAGATATGTCTTGCACTTGCTGTTGCTTGTGTGAAAAATATGGCAACTGTGTGGTACAGTGCTCCCGTGATTGGCACCATAATCTACTGTTTTTATTTTAGGAGTGCAGGCATCTACAGTGCTGTAGGATGGGACTTTAAGATATCTTTTTAATATCTCTTAGATATCTCTTTAAGATAGATTTTGAATGTAGCTTCGGTGATCGCTTGTGCACGGAAACATTTAAAGATTGTGGAAGCGAGCAAATAACGCGCGAACGCGCTCTGCTGTTAATGGACGTGTTATAAGCTACACTTTACAAAATAGGTGTGCGAAACTGAGGCGGATTTTCCCCCTTTCTGGTCAGGGAAAGTGTTTGAAGAGGGCTGACTAATCGAGCGTAATAACCCACTTTCCCCAGAGGAAATGGCTTTCCACTAGAAGCACCTCGCAAATGAGCGTTGCGGGATGCCTTGCTGGAGATGAGTTACACTTCTCACATTACTTTCTTCACTATAGGATTCCAATGCATCTTGTCGTGTATTTTGCTTAAAATGTGCCCAAACTAAGGCAAAGATTTGGGCCGAAATGAATTTTCGTGAAGAAATGGTGCGGTAACGTCAGCATGTTCTTCATTCCCCGCTGCAGTTCGTCCTACGGGACACTGTGTGGTAGGGCTACTACACATGACTGAGATATGCGCGCAACATTTTATACTTACCCTGTTAAATTAGGTTACACCACGTTGTCTTCGCAAAATGAGAGGCCACTTTGCTAGCGCAAGGGGAAAGAACGAGGTGATGCTTAAAAAGGTGGCTTGGATAAGAAATCGCAATTATAATGTATCATGTGGTGGGCACTCAGGGTTACCCTGATGGTAAATGTGCCAATGTAATCTCTATGTGTCAACTTCGCATAAGTGAGGGACGAAAGTGGACAGGTTTTTGCGACTTCCTGCTCAGGAATGCAGGTTGTGAACCGATTAGCCGCCTACTGCCCATGCGTTTTCCCGTCTTGCAGGGAGCGACCCTTAAGTGAAATACTTTTGCGTGCGATTACATTCCACACTGGGGTGGCGCGTGCGATGTTCCTGGCGGTAATGTTCATTCTCATTACGTAGACTAACTGCCTCGTGAATGCCTTAATGATTTCCAGGTAGTGTAGGTGAAACTAGGTAGAACCTGACGTGGGGTGTCATTAAGCCCACGGGAAGCCGAGAAATGCGCTTCTATTGCGGGAAGCTGTTCACAGTTAAAACGAGAAACTTTTCAAAGTCGTAAGGAAGTCGTTCCGTTCCGGTCTGTCGTACACGTGTAGTGAGGCGACTTGGGCTGGCTTATGTGTATAAGGTGTGTTCCTGGAAAATGCATCACTGCACTATGTGAGTAATGCTTATGGGCCCGATCTGCAGTAAGGACTTCGTACGTTGAGTGGTGCGTTTTGCCTTTGCAAAAACTGAGGTATGCGAATGTGCGTGGCCTTGTTTAGAAGTGTTCGCAGCAGTTTATTCGGCAGCAAGGGAATGTGAACGTTTGTTTTCCTATATGTTTCTTTTTCGTCATGTCCACTTTACGCTCTGACACACGCATTCGCCAGGTACAGGGCGCATTATTGTGTGCGTGCTATGCGATGCTTGTGTATGATGCTAGTGTTGGTGATTCCGCGATGGAACGGAACCTGAGAGTGATCTACAGTGGCAGAGCCACGTCCACAGATTTCCAATGTAAACACGTTTTCCACAATCGCGTTTGATTTTCTATAAAGAATGAAGAGAAAGTCCTATACATGTTACGCGCGCCTGAGAAGAAAGAGAAAAGGGAAGGAGTGAGAAAATGACAAGCATGCAGAAGGCTGCAGTTGCGGCCAAACTTGTTCGCGTCGCATAATAAGGTTCGTCAGCCGTGATTGAGCCCCAAGCTTCTTTGATGATGGGAAGATTCCTCCCATGGTTTGGCGAACGGAGGAAAAGGAAGTAGAGTTCCTCGTGAGGTTCTGATGTAATTAGTGAAGGGCACCACGTGATCAACACGGAAATAAGACAGAATAGGCCGGTGGTAATGATGCCAACCCCCCCCTCCCCCTTTACTGTTCCCTGTCTCATTGTTGTCTGTTTGTGCACTGGATAGAGGTAGGGTGGACACCTCTTGTTACTTTCATTAACAGTGCAAAGAAAAAAAAAA
>JARGYV010056614.1:0-10111 GCA_029532675.1 Ornithodoros moubata | reverse complement strand
ACGGAAAGAGGGCATAAAACTAAATATTGGAGTGAATACTAAATGCGGGTTTAGAACTGCACGGTGTTATTCTCCTACGCAGAGTTGAATACCACTATTCAGCGAGAAGCAACACGTGCCAGCGCAAGTCGCACGGCATCAGTTGCGACAGAGACACATCCGGTGGAGATTATTGCCTCCGTGGAAGCCGGGTCGCTTTTGTATAAATATTCCTCAGGTGCGTCTTGACGGCCTCCTATTTTTGAAATGGAAATGGCTGTAAACGGAAGAAGCCCTGGAGAGGGTAAGAGAGAGGTAGCAATCGCACCAACGGGTTTAGCTTTGCCCACCACGCTGACATGTCGACAAACTGTATCTTCCTATTGTGGTCGGCACTACAGTTATTTATAAGCTTAGTAACTGTAGCAAGCATTATACCACTCTCCCACTGACACCGCAAGTACGCATGTGTGCAGATGTACTGCATGAGTACCTGCTTAGCAAAATTATTTCATTAATTCCATGAGGTTCGGATGTCCAGAGAAAAAGTTTAGTGAGGCGTGATTGTGACAGTGATAAAGAGGAGTGTTGAGAAAAGCACGCTATACCGATGTCAATTACTTTTGCATCTAGTCACGAGTATGCGACAGTAGTAGAAATGAAAGGAGACAGAGAGACAGAGAGAGGGTGTGTGCTTTGCTGCGCACCATGTATCACTGAAATCGCGAAATGTCTGGACTTTATTCTGAATTGGCAAATACCCCGGTTTCAAACAGGAGAGCGCTATTCCTATGCGCAGTACCCTGCAATCGCGGTTGCGTAAATATAGAACGCTCTCGATCCAAAGTTACAACCACCACACAGTCCTCGCGCATAGGATGACGACGAGGTGGCGGCAAATCATAGGAAGCAGTCGAACATCATTTGAACAGAGGGGACCTCGAATTACAAAGCTGATGCAAACACACACAAAAGAGACACGTGGGACACGTTGCGTATTTTTCGCGTTTTACTTCGTGACAGTTTTGTAACTCCAGATTCCGTGTAGTTATGTACCACAAGCCCGCTCCGAGTAGCTGCATTCTGATAAACTTTATTTTCTCAGCACAACAGCGTGATCAACGTCCATCAGTGCCGCACCTGGGATTGTTTAAAGCCTGCGGCGTTTCTGTTATCTTGTGTAACTACGCAACAATCAAATCCGTGAACGCACCCACCAACAAGGACTTTGTCCTTTTGTGAGGAACGTTTAAGAACGGAGTGCATCTTGCAACGCGTTTGCTATTTAAGTAGACAATTCTCCTTCCTTGAAACGCCAATCGACATTGTAATTCAAACGCCTAGTAACCAGTAACGATTCGTACCCGCCACCACGCGAACACGCCACAAAAGTTTCATGCGCATCCGTGCGCGCGCACATCGAACACGCAAACAACGGATTCAGCCAGCGCAGTAGCTGATATTAAAAGAACGACTTTTCGCAAGTGCAATTAATTACAATAGTGTTCAAAACTTTCTACTTTTCATGCAGCATCTGCTCCTTTGTTGCAATTACTCGCTGTATCTATAAAACTAAAAAAATTGCCACTTTTTAGTTTGTTTGCATGCCACGAGATGGCAGGAGCTGTATCGTCAACTTCGTGAAGGTTGATGGGATTGCATGGCTGTCGTCCGCCATGATGGTCTTCGAAAATTTTCTGCTGTACCCTCGAGTAAACGTGCTATTATGCTCTCTTCATGGAGGTGAGACACCCAACTTCACCATGGAATAAACCTAGAAGCTTCATTCTTTGGAACTAAACCATAAAAACCCGTCTAGACGGGTTTTTTGGACTGCTGTTGGCCTTGCAATCATCTGGCCTCGTGGTTCTCTCGTACGAGGACTAAGGGCCACTCGGCAAAGATGAGCAAGCTATCGTTTCGGGCTCGGGCGCTGGACGCCTCGAAGCCCATGCCTATATACCGGTCGGAAGAAATACCAGATCTTCCGGACTTTGCTGCGATTAACCGGGCCGTTCCGCAAATGCCAACAGGAATGGAAAAAGAAGAAGAATGCGTAAGTAGATTTCACAAAGAATCGGCTCTCAACTCTGATTGGTTGCTTGCTTGTAATGGCGCGGGGTTAAATCGTATTTCGAGTGTAATATAGTGTAGTTCGGGGTTATTGCTTGCATTTGCGCGATTGTCTGCTCGTGATTGCAGAACTGATCGTTTGATTGACCTTTTGTGTGCGATTCCCCGGCATGAGCACTGTTTACAAACAACCGTGCTGAGTACGATGCTCGGTGTGACGATGCCGCAGTGTGCTTCTCACACATTGCCTTGCATGTTTTCGCTGTTTCCTCTTTTCTGTAGATTGTTTATTCGCGTTGAAATCATGGATTAGATTGCTAACATTATGTGGTAAGAAGTGAAATGCCTGACTGATCTCCTACTGCAGTCAGACGTTAAGTAACATGACAGCAACGCTCCGCACTGACCTCAAGTAATTGCTGTTCAAAGGATTATCACAGTTAGCTGTATATGGGGACAGTAGACACGTTATTTCGAATGGAGTTTGACGTTTTATATCTAATTTTCGGTCGAAAAGGGCTGACGTGATTTCGTTATGAAAACAGTAGTCTGTAATGATCGTTATTTAGAGTGCTGCTGAATGAGTGATCTATATACAGTTCCTGAGTTTCATGCAGTTGGTTCGTAGACAGTGCTACAGAAAGTTACATAAATATCTTCAGTGTTTATCAGCAGTAATAGTAATTGGGGTGATAGGTCATTGGGAGTTATTCTGTGGTGTCTCATACCTTTTTAAACCTTTGATTTGGAGATTGTCTCTTTGCAGTACATCCTCCAGACAAAATGATAAATGTCTCAGTTAGCAAAGTGCAAGTGCTGTTTACTGAAAAGACAATAAGAGCTTTTTTGTCATTGAGTATTAGACAAAGAAGAAATAGCTCAAGAAAAGTGTGTACAAAATTTGTACACCTGTGGTGCATACGCCATTCATCATAGCCACTTTTGAAAGCATTTATCGGGTAAGACATGGTAGAGCTTAGGAAGAGCAGGCTTTGCTCTATAGACTAGATTTTTGTCAGTGGAGCAATGGAAACTGGAGATGACCAGTAACAGCACAAAGTGTACCACGATAGTGGCCTTATTTGCTTGATGCTGTTCACCGAGAATGGAATAAAAGGTACTCTCGGTTCACTGAACAGGCCTCAGTTGCTTTTCGGTCGAGACTCGACGAGTGGAAGTCTAGTATTTACAGTTTCTTGTTATTGGGTAGCAGTATTTCCGGTTCTAGCTTTTCTGCTTTTTTCTTCTTTATGGAAGCTACTTTTAATAATGGGAACATTCCCAATGCGTGAAGTTTTACAGATTGTGATTGTATATTCTGTTTCTAGAATTTTGTTCACAGAAATCTAGGACTCAGGCAAAGGTTTGACCAAAAGGGGCCTTGTTGCGAAGGGATTATTGTCACAAACTTTGTGGCAGGTGCGACTAATATCTGTATTCTGTAGGTGCACTGAGGATGCTCAATACCTCGAGTAATAACTTTCATTAATCAATTTTGAGTAAGAAATGTGGCCTCGTGTTCAAAGCATTTATGAATTTCTAGGCAGCGAAAGTTATTCTAGCTATACCTGCCTTATGCATGTGGTGTGAAAAAGGTTTAACTATTTCTATACACATTGTTTTAAATCGTAAAAGATCGTTGCAGGTAAAGGATAGCAGCATTTGGGCATGTTTGTTTAATTTTTAAGTTAATGTGTTCTTTTTTGGTAGCTTTCAGTAAGTAGCTACTTTTCAATTAATGAACTGGGGCGCATGTTTCCTCCACCGTATCATGTGAAGTCTGAGTCTTGTCGGTATGAGAAATACAACGTAAGATAAAAAAAATGAACTTTGATCGTGCGTTCTCATGTTCATGTGCAGAAAGTGAGCATGTTACTTGCAATGCTACTTGCTAGTAATTTTACGTAACATATAAAAGCAAAAATATTAAAGCAGTCATTTATGCCTCTGCCATCATGCACTGATGTTGTCTTCGCACCTATATTAGCAGGCATGTTTCGTTGAGGACCTGGTACAATGGGATATGCTGTAGCTGTCCCAAAGAAGAGTAAACGGCTGAAAATATGCATGAGCAGGTGTAATGGGCTTAAAAAAAAAAAACATGTAATAATTGATACACACAGAAAAATCCCAGCATGTTGGTGAGGTACAAGTTAAAGCAAAACATTTGAGGTGGAGATAAGTCTGTTTCTTTTTTTGTAATAGGGACTGTGGTTCTTTTAAGAAAAAATGTGAACGGCTGCTCTCAGCCTGAAGCCTTCTTTTTTAACAAACAATTTATACAACTTGTCAGAATGCCCTCATTTTCATAATTACAAAGCACGCAGCTCCTTGAGGCTACATCATATTGGACAGTTAATAAATTTGGAGGAGATTATTACTTTTATGAATATATTGATCACTTCAGGCTGTCCTCGTCAGATTGTGACTAAGTTAAGCTCTTTGCATAATGTATAATTGTCACACACATAGCTTGAAGAATTTGGGAAATGCTTGCTCACGTATGTAGCTTCAGTCTTGTCCAGGTTTGTGCTTAAGTCTTCTCTAGTGATCTCACTGCTTGTTTGTTGTTTGCAGTGGGTACTCGCACTTTTCTTTTGTAGTTAAGTACAGTGAATGACAAGTGGCGAACAGCTGCATGAATATAGCATTCTAATAGGCGGTTCCTGACGTAGCACGTTTTTTTAACTGCAGTGGCATGCCAATGCCATACCGTATTCAGTACTTAGGTACATCTGTAATTCTGTGCTCGTTCTTTTAATAATCCAGGTATTCACAGGGTAAAATGCACTCTTAAAATGTCAGTGGCAGTGACATGTTCTTTTCTGTCTTTTTTTTTTTTTTATTTTCCTCCTCAGGAACACCACCTGCAGCGTGCCATATCTGCACAACAAGCCTTTGGTCATACGGGAGAACTGGTCATTCCGACGCCCGAAGTGTTCACCATTGAAGATGAGCTCTTTGATGAGCTTTACCCTCCAAATTACAAGATCTCCAGGCAGCTCATTCACATGCAACGTGAGAAACGGTCTTGCTTAAGTTGTTTTCTCTCGGTTTTCTGGCAAAGGAAGGTCTTTGGAAGCGTTGAAGGCTTTGTTTAAGGTTGCTTCATGCGTGTATGCTGACAGTGACTCTCTTTTAGCATTTGCAATGGATCAGGACATACCAGATTATGACATGGACTCTGAAGACGAAAAATGGCTCAACCAGCAGGCAAAGAAAATGGACATCAACCACAATCAGTTTGAAGAAATGATGGATAGGCTAGAAAAAGGGAGTGGGCAACAGGTAGGTGCAAATTTATGGCAAGTTTTTCATTCATCTACCAGATAGCAGAATTTAGGTTCGAAGAGTCTGTCCAGTTATTGGAAAGTGCTCACTATAAATTTACATAATCTTCTCCGTCACCATCATAACACCGTCCATCATTGCCTGCCTGTCGACGAACAGTCTGAGGGACTGCTGCCGGATTTACACTTTAGTAAAGCAACCAAACCCTGCGTTGCATGTTTCTATTTCCTTGTCAAAAATGCTCCACAATTTGTCAGCTTTAAAGTTTAGTATCCAGAATCAGTCAGGAATCTGAAAATTAATCTGAAGGACATAAATGAAATTTGGTTTCTTTGGTGCTGTTTTGTCCACTTGTACTGTAGAGCCTTGCTCATGGTGCCATTTTTCTTGCAGGTTGTCACATTACACGAAGCTAAAACCTTACTAAAGGAAGATGATGATCTCATTATTGCAGTCTATGATTACTGGCTCAACAAACGGTTACGAACGGTAATATATGCAGTTCATATGAGTGATTCATTAAAAATACTGCAACATTCTAAGATGTCTGTTTTTTGTTTGCTTTTCTTTTTCTGTAGCAATGCCCACTGGTACCTCAGGTTAAAACTGAAAAGCGGGACGGCTCAAACACCAACAATCCTTACGTTGCCTTCAGGAGAAGAACGGAAAAGATGCAGACGAGAAAAGTATGTATCTTTCATGCTTCTGCAACAAGGCATGTGTGACACACATTTTGTTACTGCCTACTGAGGGTGGCAAGCTTCTTTTACATGAGATACGTGTTTCAGAACCGGAAAAACGATGAGGCCTCTTACGAGAAGATGCTGAAGCTGAGGAGGGACCTGAGCCGAGCAGTGTACGTTTGCTGGAAACAGCGCATTTGCATAGATAGACATAGGTATTCATTGTGATGTGTTTACCTTTAGAACACTGCTTGAGATGGTGAAGAGGAGGGAGAAAACCAAACGAGAACACCTCCATCTAACGATAGAAGTGTTCGAAAAACGGTAAGTCGAGGGTCATTCTTTCTGCATGTCTCCTAAGGGGCGGGCTTCGGGATCTAGTGTGGCAGTGTTTTAACAGTCTGTTGATTGGAATCACGTAGGTACCAAGTTGGAGATTTCAGCGGCCAGATCATGGCAGAGGTCATGGCGATGAAGAACTCTCGGCCCAGCTATATATCTGTAAATAATAGTCATTTGTCAAGGCAGGAAGCTAGGATATCCAAACATAGGGTGAGTTCTCTTTGCTGCGTTCAACGCTTTACAACTGTATGCCTGCGTTGAATAGGTAATAAATGCACACCTGGTGGTGTCGCGGAAGAAGTAGTGATGGTGCTGGTCTTGAAGTTTCCCTGTTATGTTATTAAGGTGGAAGATGGCATTCCGAGGAAGAAACGGGAATACACAAAGCGAAGGAATAAGGAGGTTCCTGGTCTGTGTCACAACCAAGTGGGCTATCCTCGGTCAGACTTGGACCTGGCTCTCTCGGACATACCTTCCTCCGAGGACGAGGCACTTTCTCCGGTAAGAGGTTTCCTCCTTGAGGCGGCGCGTCCCAGGGCGGAGCTTACGAGCGTGATCCACGACGTCCTATGTCCTAGCGAAATGGGACCGTTTTGGGCTCACGTCAGTGCCGGTGGCTTCTTCGTAGCGGTTAATACAGTGGAGTCTCGGTAAACGGCAATCCTTCAAGCGGAATTGCCGCGTAAACGGAACAAAACTCGCATAATTGTATGGCTTTGCATTCATACTGTGAAATGAATATACGTTTTCAGTAAATAGAGCTCCTGATAGATGGAACAAATTTTTGTGGTCCCTTTGGGTTGCGTTTAGAGAGATTCCACTGTATTCATATTTTTCTGGAGGGGAAAAGGTCAGTTGCGAAAACTGTGGAAACGGCACCACAGGCCTGGTCACGGATATTTATCTTCACAAATGGCGAAACATAAATGAAGCTGTGTTACTAGTTGTGTAAATTTATTTTTGGGTGAAAGTGTTTACGTCTAAAATTCAGATTTAAAAAATTATTTTGCCTATAAGATTGGCAGCTCAGCAAAACAGCCCGTCATAAAGCTATGCTTGTGGTTTCGGTATTTTGAGCTACTGCTAGATACAATTTGTACATGCTATGCTGGGGGTTTGCAATAGAAGTACTCAACTGTTGCTCTGTATTTGGAGGAATGAGGGAATTGTGTGGAGCAACATGCTCTTCACTCGGCGTACTTTCGTGTCGGTGCTTGCTGCATTGGTATTAGCCACATTATCAAGAGTACTGCAGTGTAAATCACTTCAAGTATAACAGCAAGAGAAATATGTAAAGAAATTGTTCGCTTTTTATAGTATGTGTTGCACTGCAGAGGAGGAAATGACATATTGCAACACCTCAAAGCCCAAGTTTTGCTATCTCTGTGTGCTTATTCTTATTTTTTGTACCTTATTCTTTTGAAGGCCACCTCACCTTCTGACAACGAGGATGAAAATGACCCGGATGGCCCGTTTGCGTTCAGGAGGAAGAAGTACTGCAATTACCATGCTGTAAGTGTGCTGCTGTACATGTGCAGAAACAAAAATCAGCATGACGGGCTCTGCCTAACAGTTGTAGGCATTAGGTAAAGCTAACTTGCAGTTTAGCTCCATTCTTTCGAAAACCCAGTGTGGTGTCGAGTGTTAACTGGTTCATTTTTAGTGCGTAATTGGGTTCGGAAGGAACTGTTATCTTCTTTCATTCCTTTCTTTTTTGCCGATCCTCCTTGGATTATTGCCAGTTGGTCTTGGGTGTAGGTTTTAAGTGTTGCTATACTTCCTGTCTTCGCAGCCTCTTTTGGAGAGGCTCGGTAATTACCCTTGGTGTAGTCCTGAGGAAGGTGGAGCAGGGGACAGGAAGTACAGATACTGCCTCACCACGATTACAATGCCACGGCAGCAGTGTATAGGATTTGCACGAAGAAGAATAGGAAGGGGTGGCAGGTAAGTTGGAGCCAGCCTACGTGTATCTGGGCAAAACTTCCTCACTACTGTATATGCGTGAAATTTTTGTGTAAAATGTTTCGCATTGGTTGCTGCACCCTTCTATGTATTGTGCAATGTTTTGGTGTTGACAGGCCCAGGTATTGCGTGCAAACTCTGCATAGCCAATAGGCATCTGCTCTAATATTAATGCGGAAATTGCTAATTAAAGGAAACTTTGACTGCGTAGTTATGTTGTGCTTCTTTGGACGGTTGTGCTTTAGGTATAAAGCCGTGAAAGCTATTCATTTGTTTACCAGTAACCACCTATAAAGTGGATGAGCAGGGCTGCAGAGGTCACACGAGAGAGCAAACGAATGTGCTTTGCACAAGAACCTGCCTGCATTCACGTTTTCCTTGAAAGGAAAAGTTTTAGACACTTCTCATTTTTTAGTGAGCATTTACCTTAAAAGTATTCAAAGCAGATTTGTTCAGAAGCACGAAATAAACCTGCCTGGTTGATTCAGGCTTTACTGATACTGTGAGTTATCCTGTCAGATATTAGCCAGGCTTTTTAGTGTCCTTTGTGCTCTGACAAATATGTAAAGGTACCTTTCGTTGAACTCCGTAACTCATCTGATTACTTCAAAACTTCTTCCAGGATCCTGCTGGACAGGGCTTGGACGCCGCTGGACGACTACTGGCCCGACCTGGACGTTTCTCTATCTCAATCGATGCCAAATGGCCTTCCTCCTGGCAACGAGTTCTTAGCAGAGATCAAGAACGAATGGTATCTATTCTCTTTCTTTTCCACCGTTTGCTACTATCTTGTCTTTTTGCAATCTACTACTTCCTTACATTTCATCCTGTTTTGTAACATTTACCTGCAATGCATGGTACTTCTACTACTGATGCTTGGCTGCGAACCCGACTAAGCTTGAGGCGTGTCCGTTCCTTTCATCTTTACCAGCTCCTTATGAGCGTGGCTTTGTGCAGGTTGCACTTCAAGCCGCAGCAGTGCACGGCAGACTCTTGGGCGTCAACGGCAGCAGCGGCTGCTCCCCAGGAAGCGACCAGTACGCTCCCTCCCCCAGCGACACCTTCCCTGGCGGTGACGGGAACGGATCTGGAAAGCTTCCAGAACCACCAGGAGGAGTTGTTTGAAATGCAGAGGAAACAGCTGGAGAGGTTAAAAGGCACGGAAGAGTCTGGAAACGGTGGAGTGTCCTCCGTGGACCGTCCACCCACGCAGCCGGCCTCAAACTTCACCCTAGACCCAGCCAGTGTGGAGTTTGCAGTGTCGGCAGTGCGAAGTACGACAGAGTTCTCGGGCATCTTGAGTTCGCTGATGCCGCAGGGGGACGGCGTGACGCAGCCCGGCAACACTGCGGTTAACGGTCCGGACGGTGCGTATGAGACAGGGTCTTGCACTCTCGCTGATCGGAGCAGAAAAGTTATCAAAAAAGGAAGAACAAAAAAATAATTAATGGTCATGATTTCTTGAGATGTCCTGGGTTCGCTTCGTTTGGAAAATGGGCCGTGGCTTCAGGATGTGAGTTACGTACTGCTTTTCTGGTCCAAACTCCAGGATTGTGAGGTAGCAACTGATTGCTGAAGCTTAGAGCTGTTAAACATGCTTGAGTAATAGTAGCTGTTGTTAGCTGTCGATAGGTAGGGTCAGAAATCTCCGGGCTTTATTTATTTATTTATTTATTTTTTCAAATTGAGGGTGTAAAAATGTGGGAAATAACTTTGGGCCCTAAATTCATGCAAATATTGGTTGGATCTCCTTGCACTGCACTGAAGCGAAAGCGGAATCT
>JARGYV010056452.1:0-14007 GCA_029532675.1 Ornithodoros moubata | reverse complement strand
TTTTTTTTTATTAGTTACTAGCTTGCACTAGGCGTTCAGCGAGTGACGCTCTCGTCAACCTGACGGATGTGAGCACGTTCCACCTGACCATCTGAAGTAACCCTTCGAACATCGCCCACCTGCGCGCTGCTGATGAGCCCCAAGTAGGG
Organism: Ornithodoros moubata; assembly: GCA_029532675.1. Taxonomy (NCBI): domain Eukaryota; kingdom Metazoa; phylum Arthropoda; class Arachnida; order Ixodida; family Argasidae; genus Ornithodoros; species Ornithodoros moubata. The sequence continues at coordinate 13,858 of JARGYV010056452.1, read as the reverse complement.
CGAAATAGGTATGGGTCATGTGGGTCACGATGATTCAGTAAGAGTGTCAAAAGCACTCTTGCTTGTTGGGTATTGAGAGACTGCAGTCCTCTGGAATCGTACCCGTTTGGACTACCATGAATGTTTCGGAAAGAGTTTTTCTGAAAACAGCTGTCCAGTGCTGGTACGGCGGCGTTCGACTTATATACGTCACAAAATTCTGTTTGTTCGGACATCCACATTTCAGTGACGGAAACAGAACTCGCCCACTCCTTGCCGTTAAGCGCTTCCAGCAGAGCGCACAGTCCTGTGTAAGCGGCCATGTTTACACCAAAGGTCGCAATTTCGACTCCAGCTCGGAAACACAAGTCAAGATTACTCAAGCGCGCACTACGCGGTACTCCAGATTCGCAGCATCTTTCATGTAACCGACGTATTCCATATTTGAGCCGTATAACAGCGCAGCAACACTATTACACGTCGTCCCTTGCGCAAGATCAGACTGCGCGATTAGCTGTCGTCCTTTCATTGCGGATTGAAAGCATATCCATTAGCCCTCCCCCTCGAAAAAAGAGAGAGAGCGGTGATATCAACATCCGGTGTACATGAAGAATGTTGCCAACTCCCTGTGGTCGCACCAGAGACCACCCTAACCCCCGCAAGTATATACCTTCTTCGTCTGCCCTCCTCGCCCTCGTAGTGCTGTTGGAATCCGAAGGCTACGCACACCGCTGGTGCACAGACTCTCTACCGTGGGAAAAGTCGAAGTGACGTATTGCTAATCGTTTCTCTGGACGTATGCCAGCAGCAGGTCATCAAACATGGACGATGAATATGTTGACAGCGGTGACAAATTTTTCGATTGTTTGCTTTCGGTAGATATAACCCCGCTGTTGCGCCCGCAGTCTTTCATGGATGTTGTGCGAGAGCTGATACTGTTACTAAACGCGTGTCGAGTGTGTTCCTCGAGCGATATAGACGTCCGTGGTTCAAGGCCGTGATGTAGCGGAATACGCACGTTGCACAACTTAACCTTCATCCATGGGCACAGGAGCGTTGATCTGAATGTATTGGGAGATGCAGAAGTCTTGGAGGGAGGAGAGGGGAAGGAAATAAGACGTGCTACTCATAACAGTTATCGATTAGGTTATCGAAGAAATGTTAAGGGAATGAAAATGAAGGAGTAAATTACATCGATAAGGTCGAACCGACGTCTGATAAGTTTTATAGCCCCGTCGGAATGGTCGCATAGCACCGTACTCGGTCTTGCGTGGTACAGGAGCGCGCGGTGGTGCATGCATGCTACAGGTCGTTCATTCCACGCTTCAAATCCGTGCGGCTAAAATGTTAATTTGTCGTCTGCACGATTATAGAAAGGAATTTTAATAAGTCGTTTTGGATGCAAATACGGTACCCACCGGTTAAGCAATAAATAAATAAATGAACAACGTCGTCCTGTTCAGTGAACCGTTTACCGTCTAGGGAAACCGTTCAGGATTGAAACCGTTTCGCGACCGCCCTACAAATGCCATCCATGTTGTATCTTAGGTGAATCTCTAAGTCAAAAAACTTAAAGTTGCACGCATGCAGGCAAGTTCGTGAACTAGATCTATAACGAAGAAAAACTGACTTTGGGTAATACAACTGTCTCCGATTATATTATACCCAAATTCAGGCATCATCCATCCCAACTAAATTGTCTTTTTATGGTCACGGCGTACCTTAATGATGGCTATCAGGACGCCATCCTGCGATAACGACGGGTTGCTATTGTGTTCCATCGCTGAAATTGATGGGATGTTTTGAAACTATTAAAATATTTCTTACTTTTACATTCGTTCGACTGTCTGGATAGCGTGGACTTTGTTAGACTGTCAGGATGAGGTGCCGCCACCTCATCTTGTCAGATACGGTTCAATGGTGTGTACGGTTCTGGCACCACGAGCCGAATGGGAATACGGGAAAATGGTCCTGAAATGCTTAAGTGGTTCTACACGAACATGAGTAATCGTCTCACCGAAGAGTTCAGTCAATCGCTTAGTCGAACGTTATGACGAGCAGTTCGAAAATTGTTTTAGAAAACGGGAACTGGAGCTCATTGAAACTGGAAAAATGGGATAAATCACGTATCATTTGTATAGAAACAACATCAACGTGATGCTCGAAGATATCGACATTGTGTCATGGGTACCCTCCTGTAATGTCTATTACGATAACGTAAAAGCTAAAGGTGTATAGTGAAGACTAATCACAATAGAAGGATCAATGTAAAGGCATTGGCAGATAACAGAACCCCTGCTAAAATACAATTTGTTACAGTTCGGTCGAGGGCACTGCTCCTGTGTTCAGACAGTCAGGGGTTTACTCGTGATATAATTGTTAGAAGTACAACAGCGATATAAATCTTCCGTGTGTCATACTAGTCATCAATTTTGCTAGTCCATGCCTATCCAACAAGTCAACGTCAACATGATGTGCAACATTCCTCGAGGAATGCCAAACGCAACGTACAGTGAAGAACCACGTGGACAGGACACTGTGGCGCTGCTCATGATCACCGCTGCCTCGCGACGTAAAGCGCGAACGCATCAGAAACTGAACTCTCCGTCGAGTTCAGCACCGTGTGCACGTCTTCGCACCCGCTTGATCCCCTATACTGACTCCGCAAATAGTACAAAGAGTCTACAACGCGACACCGCCAGAAATTACCGTTCATTCATCAGGTTCTCTAAGATTACCCACACCTCAGGTGGGATTACCCGCTCTCTCCTTGCGGTGCACCCATCAGGCAATGTAGAGCCAGTATTGCCGACACCGCCCACCGCTTGCCAAGCGTTCAAGATGAAAACGCGGATACGAGATCGCCCTCTTTCATAGCAAAGAAGAGCAGCCATGATGATACATCGTCAGGCAGGGCATCGTGAAGATGCTTATCGAAGTGCATTCAGGAGCGGGAGAAAGAAGAGAACCTCGTCAAGTAGCAGTTCCGCAGCTGGATTGGCCTTGGTCCGGACTCTGCGCACACAAGTTATTACGAGTATATTCCCTGCCGGCATTCCACCTCTCATCTTGCCGACCACCTTTGAGGGACTGCATTTTCAACGCAGTGGTTATTGCCAGGCCCTCATAAATAATGGATTTGTTTCCAGAGAGACAACTTCAATTTTCGTTACTAACTTCTGCTCACGACTTGGCGTGGCCAGCTTCAAAGCGACGCTGGCGAGCAGATTATCTGGGCGAGCGTTCTAAAACGGGTCATTTGGCCATCGTGAACCGTCTCTGATGAGATTCGATTTGATTGATTTTAGATTCGGTTGATTTGATTGAAGCGGAGCTCTTTCTCTGAATGGTGCCGGAGGGTATTGTAACGGATATTTCGGAATGGTCTCCCATATCATTCATACTTTTTGATTCATTGATGTTTTAATACACGTCATTCAAAATCATGATTAACAGCACACTGTTCAGTGAAATCGGCCCAGAAGAAACCATTGCGTATTCCTGTGTATCACTATGTTCTATACTTTGACCACCGCTTGAGGACATTGAAAGGCAGATATTTAGCGTCATGCTCCACTGTGACACGGCCATCATCAGTGTCATCAACGATGGCTATCTGCCTCGTCATTATCCGTCAGATATTGCTGAAACCATTGCTGTGCTGTCTTTCATCAAATACACTATAAATGGTACAATTGGTTAGCGGAATGTATGCGATGATTGGGAAATTGACCCCACTTTAGTTTCACGTTCCTTAAGAGCCTTCCGTCGTTTGTGGGGAGCTGCTTGGTGGCAACACACTAGTTACACGAGAATTACATGCACGCACATTAGTTCTTCACGCTAACACGCAACACTGGCTATTTTAAGGCAGGAAAAATGCATGGCGCGTCTGAATACGTACGAGGTCGTAATTCATTGAAATGAGCACATTTCATTCCAGACACGAAAGAGCTTTTGGAAAGCTTCGTTTGAAGTAGAGTAAAATATAGAGAGCTGTTGGCATTTCCACACGAAGAACCGGCTACTCATGTTCTTAGTATCAAGGAGGCATTTGTGTCTGTCTTAGCGAACGGTCGTGCCATGGTCGAGTCGTGGCCCCCTTGCGCGTCAACTGCAGCCTTTGCTCTTCAATGAATTTTCATTTTTACATCGCTTCATCATATCTTCGATGGAGCGTCTTGTTCCCGTGTGTTGCTATTAACACTGTATGTTCTTCTAGTATGTCCTGACTGCTTTAGTATATGCTGTAGAGAAAGAAATTCTATAGCTTACTTCAGCGGCGCACCGGTTGGTCGTACACGAAAGACATGTGTGTTCCACTGATGTCGCTAGATGACAGCGTGTCAGCACCATATCACGACATGGTTGAAAACATCATCTTCGCTTCTTCGGCGCGTTGTAGGGGAAACGCACAGCGACCATGTGCGTATGACTCGTGGCTTATACTTGGATGAGATAGTCCCAACATGGTGACTCACAAAAGAACGGCTTTTTGATGAACTCCTCCAGTATGAACGACAATTGATGTGGTGTGACTTACCTTCGAGTCTTGCCTTTCATTGTGAACAACAGGTCGAACTCACTGTTCCTCACGCGCCATCACTAGGGTTACTTTCAACATAGGTTTCACACAGATCGTGGATTTTGTTATTATTGTTATTACTTTCTTCTGCGTCAGTCGTGACGTTGTTCGCTTCTGGCGAGGCCAGCAACGGCTAGCAATTAGCGCCAGCAACACCGCCACCGCCGCACAAGGAGCGGGAATTTATCCGTCGATAATTCAGTGACGTTTGACCGTTCCGCAAATAAAGTAGAAGACAAATGAGCAACGATAAGTAATTGTACAGTGCCGCAAACAGCCGTTGGCAACCGATGGGAGGGCGACAAACCACATTCATTGCATTTTATCAAGGCGTCTTAAATGATGACTTGCGGCCAGGAGGGTAGAGTACTTTGCCAAAAGACGTGATTTCTTCCCAGAGACGATATGGAAGATAGGGAGCTGATAAAATGTGCCTGCTCGTTATCAAGTGTATTGATGGTGGAAGCAACGTCTGCACCTGACTTGTTTCCGGCAGGCTACCAGACTCAGATCGGCATCAACAGCCTGTATTGATGCACAGATGCGTATGTAGGCGAATGACAAAAGGCACTAACGGTTGTTTCTATTTATGCTTTATTGCATTGCATGTGTCATACTGCATCACGGCATGTACAACGTGCACGAACACCATGTCGCGATTTCGCTTCTTTCTTCATACAAAAGTACGAAACACACGAAGTTCAGAAAGACAAAACTAACACAGAGTGAAAAAAAAAAAAAAACAATCTGGAAGCACTAAAAGTGCATTTTAATGCGTTCGCATGTCATTACTCTGCAGTCTGCATTGACGCGTAGAATGTCACAATTTTCGTCAATGTGGAGCAAAACCTGAACAAAAAATGTGTGTGGAGGAAGAGGGAGAGGAGGAATTCACACCATCTCATTGGTAGAATATTGCTGCCTTGATATACATGTACTGTCTTGTGTTGTGAAAACCTCTTTTTTTCTTGTAGTACCTGAGAAGTTGCGTTCATGCGGGAGAGAGAGGGAGAAAAAAAAAAAAAAAAGCTTTCTTGACATATGTCGATAATATTCTATAATATAATACATAATAAGGGGGACCCATGTTGAATACCCAGCGAGGTTCGACTGTATCTTGTTGACATCCGCGTGGACCATTTGTATTCCCGGCTAGGGAATGCTGTCCCCGAAAAATTATTTGAACTAAGACTGTTTGTTGTACTAACGAAATACATACACTCACACAAAACAGGAATTCATTGGGATTAAAGGCTGTAAGAAGACAAATAAATAGAATGAAAGCCTAAGTGTAAGAGGGAAAATAAAAAACAGAGATAAATGAAGGAAAAGAAACCACAAGGAAGGGAGAAAGATAGATCAGCAGGTGCAAGTCTGGGATCGTCACTTACTTGCTTCATTTTGTTTATTTATTTTTTCAGTGGCGGTCAAACCCAGTGTTGATGCGCATAAGAGTGTCAGAAGAATTTTGTGTCACTGAGAGTATAGAACAGAGAAATTGTAAGACCAAACTAACATATAATTAATACAAGCGTAATGGGAGATATGACCAGCATATTTTGCCAGGGAGGACCAGAACTACCTGGAACAAACATTATCGAAAGACAAAACAAGAAAAAAAAAAGGAAAACGGCTGCTTGGGAAGACATCAGATAATACAAGTTCACTTGCAAAAAAAAAAAAAAAAGTGCGGCTTGCCAAGATGGCAAAGGTGCTGCATTAAATAGTACAGTACACTCCATAAATTACATAACATGTGAGGTATTCCAGAATGACTATCAACTATGTGAAACTGCGGGAGGGAGTCGAAGCAGACGACAGGGAATAAAAAAAAGGCCATCCTTTGCATGGTTGGTTGATATTACTGATCTAGATACCGATGTGGTATTAAGTAACTCACGCTTTGCATTCACTGAGACGAACATCATGCCGTGAGAGTGACACTGTACCCGACAATTCGAAAAAAAAAAAAAAAATGACAAGCGAAGTTCAAATTACAAAAAAGTATATAACAATAAAACGAAGAATACACTTATACATCCAGGCTACTACATCAAAAACGCATATAACCCATGCGTTTCCATTTTCGTCCTTGCGTTTGTGACAATCTTTTTTCTCTTCTTTCTTTTCCAACTACACCTCCCTCCTGAGTTCAATACAAAACAACCTAACACAAAACATCAACTGCCATTTCTCACTATCAATACAACCAATCACACAGGAAAAAAAAAAAAAAAAGAATATTGACATAGAAATATGTATGTCAATTCGTTATAACCCGTGGAAAGTCTGTATGAGTCGCGCACCACTAAAAAACAAAACAAAAAAGTCTCCAGTTTATATAAAAAGTGTGTCCATCATTCGTTGACTAGCCCTCATCGTCTTGCATGTCTTCTGCAGACTGCAAGTGCCGCATTTGTTTGAATACAGTTCGCACACACCAGAAAAAGTTTCCACACAAGATGTTGACACCCGTTTCCAGTCGCTCGTGATCTTTGCACCCGGCCCAAAAACTGCAGCGTTCGTCCTCACTGCGTCTTTCCCACCTGAACGCCCTACTGACCCATAGCAGAAGACGTTGAAGGATAATAATGTCCCCTATACGTAGTCCAGGAGACCGTATGGAAGCCCCTGTTCCTGGTTAGCTGTACGTCGTGGTCGTCACACGGTCGCGACGCCTCGATGACTCTTCGCTTCAGAACAACACGTCTTGCACATCAGTTGGTGTCTCCGGTGTCTCGGTCTCCAGGTTGGTCGTGCCCGAGGACACCTTCGCCATGTAGTCCCCCGAAGCCGATGCACTACTTGCAGTTGCTGAGTTGCCCATCAGCTCGGGACAGCTCCTAGCCAGCAGTTGTTCGATTCTGTGTTGGCAGTCCTGGAGACAGTCCTGGAAGGAACCGTACGCACATATGAGAAAGCTGGCCATAGAAATATGGACAAGAAACATGTGACCGTGATGAAAGAGAGTGGCCTACGCTACAGAAAATGGAGAAATGAAACGGCACAAAGTTTCGCATCAACTTAGTCCTACAGGATTTAGTCTGGTTTCCTAAAGTACTGTACACTGGTCACACGAAAATATTTTGTTACTATCACAGAAGAAGAAACGCATATTAGGCAGGTCTGTTCCCTTATAATGCGGTGCACCCAAGCGCAGAGATCTTCAAATCCCCAAACTTCTTTACGCGCAACAAGCAAAAACAAACAAAAAAGGCTCTGTGAGTTTAACGAGGGGCCCTTCCGAACAAAACGTGCCTGATGTTATTTAGGCTCCTTAAGTTTTCACGAGAATATTTTGACGCTTCACTGATGTTGCGAGGGGAGTCGAAGAACGTCAAGAAGAATATCTCGGTGCACAGTATATATACGGAAAGCGTGGAGCCAAACGCCATTGTCTGCTAGCACCGCAGCAAGACAAGAGGGGATACCCAGATTTTGGCCTTGCACACTGTCATGCGCATGACAACAAAATGGCTGTGATCTCACGATCAGCGCGACCCATGGCGCGACCAAACCCTCCTTGTTAAACGCGATTGCTGTTTCTGCACTCTGCCTTGTAACCTCTTTCGATATGAGTGATACTTTTGTTTCAAGCCTGTGAGGCTTACGGATATGGCCTCGCATGCTGTTCGCCACCGACAATGATGTGATAACGAAAGTGATATGGCCTACCCCACGTGTGCGTAACGCAGAAAATTTCCATCAAGAAATCGTTTGGCCAAGTAAGAAATTCCGTAACTCATATGTACCCTAGAGACCCCACACGGTGTGGGAACCGTGGCTACGACCTTAAAGTCACGTAACCAATGACGTCAAAACAAGCAAGGATGACAGCAATGTCGCACGAGCAAACCGAGGAGAAGCGTCAGTGAGCACTAGTCATTGCAGTACAAACTGCGATTTATCTTCCAGCCATCGCGACGAACAGCAGCTAAAAACAAAAGTTTTCCCATCCTTGCGTGTCCCAAAATCTATTGGCAAGGGACACCAGTTCCCAGAAAGTGAACTGGGGTTCGTGCCTCACGCTGTGTGTGGGGCCATGTGGCAAGTTTCTTCCCCAGCACAATTAATACACATCCAACCAGAGAAGCACACACAGGCGGAAGTAACACTTGACTGTGTGTGCCCTGACTATGCAAACAGCTTATAAGTCCTGGCAACCCTCATTAAGAAAGCACCGGACTGGACCGGCGTGACCGGGTACAGCGCATTGTGAAATACAGCCTTATGCGTATCGTACCGTATAATGGATAGGCTTCTAAACATGTTTCGTACACAACGTCCATGAAGACACAGGATCTCACGACTGGCCTCTACTGCATGTGCTCGTAGCAGAAAATGCAAACTCTGAAACACTAACTAACCGGATGTGTGGCCTCAATGGAACTTCCCTTGTTTACGTTTGTAACCGCAGCCATCAACAAAGTTTACGACCGTGAGACAGGAACTAACTTCTCAACGCTGACGGGCAAACATTCCCTGGCAGATAAACCGTCTGTTTCGTCGTTCGTCCAAAATTTGGACCCACCGCGACATATAGTATATACACATATTGGGCTGACGCTGGAAATATTTTTTTCTCGTCTCCTGATACGATGGCATTTTCCCTAGTGATACGAACGTAAAGATGCGACAAATATTGTACACATGTATGAGGAACCTACGAAAAAGGGGTGGTGTCTTCCAAGAAAAATGCACCGAACTGATTGGCTGGGGTGAGCGAGTTTCTTCCGCGAAAATCTCCCGCGGCGGCCGGAGAGCAGCACACAAAGAAGCAAAACCATTCATAGACGGCGCTTTCTACTCCAAGCACCAGCCTGGCTGCATTCCTCAGCATCGTGCCGGCGAAAAAGCAAACAGCAAAGGCAGCCGAGAGAGAAGCCGAGAGTACCACTACACTTGATTATCGCCACTGCTTCTCGCTTACAGGAACACGTTCCAATAGCAGGTCTGAGCGAAAACCGTGGGAATGGTATTACATGAACGACTGAATAGAATGCGCCCAGTGCATACGCACCTTCACCTTGCCTAGTTATCATCGACAACATATTTGTTGGGCTGTCAAAAGAGTGATAAGCGTTCTTCACTTTAAAGCGAGCCAGTGAAGGAACAGTGCCAGTGAAACTAAAGCATAACGAGACTATGAAGGAATGTTTTCCGTTTTAAGAACTAAACAGTATTAGATTGAGAAAAGAAAGGCAAGGGACCACGCACTGGAGCCCTAGAGATCAGTAATTGTCTATAACGTGTTCCCTGTCGATTCTCTTTGTTCCTTGACTTGTTTACTTTTTCGTTCATCGTCGACCGACATAGAAATGCGTTTATCATACACTAAAGTTGTTTTAAACTTCGTTCTTTTGCCTCATTCAATCGAAGCAATAATGGGGTGGCCTGGTGGGGGGATCATCTTAACCAGACGACAGATGTCCAACCCAGATGATGCATGTGAGAGCTTCAGCGCTGAGACTTTCTGTCCTGGACGTCAGTTTACGTTATCGAAAAAGTCAAAACGCTTCTCCCGTCTGCAACGACCCTGTTCCATGCATGAGCCCTTCGCTTATGTCCCCTCCGCACGTTCCCTTCAGCCATCTCCTGATCCGCAACCTCCACTTGTCCCAGCATGCTAATCGCCATATTCATGTTTCCTGTAGTACCCAACAGGCGCATGCACGCGATTCTCCGCCTTTCGTGAGCTGGTCAGGTTCCACTACAACGGACAACTTTCGAGTGAGGCAAAAGGATTCCGCCTGATCGTGGCGATGGTCGGATAAGCGAAAGGGCGAAAACTCCTTTCTCGCCACACCCTGGGTGAGTCTGACGCAGGAGAGAGGAGGACGAGAGGAGAAGGAGCCAGCTGAGACTTGATTTCATCCCAAGAATTTTTCTCAAGCCCCCTGGGTGGCCCATTGGAGGACTTTCTTGAGCAGCTCCAGAGAGAAGGGAAAACTACACACGCACACACATATATATATTCTTTTAAGGCCACCGCAGCACCGCTACGTCCGTCTGCCAACCGCACGAGGTTCGTTTTTATGCTTATATGCGCTTTAGCTGGAAAACACGCGAAGAGAACGACAGGATTCTTTGTTGTTGCTACGGTATCCCGACAGGAGAGGATGTTGAGTTTATGCCGACCTTTATGTCCAGCGAACATAAGCACACTTTGCTTGACACCATGCAAATGAAGAGATCATGAGTATTCTTCGCCACCGCGGTCGTCATCATCATCATCTCATTCCACCCAACGGCACTACATGGGGTAGCATTTGATTCCATGAGCAGAAGACATCCCAATTTCATCGTCTCTATTTCATTCCCCACATTCCAAATCTTGTAAGTCTGCAATATGTACGCCAGGCAACGTCGCAAAAGGTTTCTTGCCGAATAACCTAAAGGTTGTTTGGCCGTTTGATTTGCAAATTGAATTCGTTCACTCACTGTCTGCACTGAAGAAAACAGCGGCCTCCTCGAGGAAAGTTTGTACGACAATCGCTGACTACTACTCTCCAACCTGTAATAATTTGGCTGTCAACGGGAACAGATTTTGGGCATCCGCGGTTTCCCTTAAAGATATCTTACGTGAGTCCCAAGCTGTACTGAAACTGTAACATCCTTTCCTATAGCCGCAGCAAAACGCCTCTTGCTCGCCAACGTTCCGACAAGAATGCTATGTTCCCAGATTGATAGAAAGCAAAGAAGGCGTTAAGAAGCGCACTTTTAAGAGCGCCGAGAGTTCACACACCCTCCCCATGCGGATTGCACATAACCGCGAATCAGCGGGGGGTCGACTTGCACTTGGCCCATTAACTCATTTGGAAGAAGATACCTCGGGCGATGTATGCGAATATAAAAAAGAAGAAGAGAGTGTGAGAGAGAGAACGGTACCCGAAAACGCGTAGTGCTAGCCACACCCACGTCTTACCAACAGCGTTTTGTCTTTTTATATGCAGACGTTTAGAGGGAAAGGGTGCGTAAAGGGCACTCGGTGAAAGTGATAACGAAGGACTCCGAACAGCTGGTGACTAGATGTCGGGGGCATTGGCAGACGTAGAGGCCGTCTATGCTCTGTCACGACCGTCAGTCACATGTACGCGTGTCCTATTCGTGTGAGCCTGCTTTAGGGGAGCATTGCATTCGATCGGTGCATCTCTCTGCGGTAACATTTGGGGGAGGGAAGTTGGTGACTGTAACAGTGTAGCGTTAATGAGCTGTATGCCCGATGATACATGTTCACTGAGCGCGTACAATCGGGAGGTGACTGCGAACGTTTTAGGATAATCTTGAGCTCTATCACTATCTCGAGAAAGGTGAGGATCGACGCTTGAAGCATCCAAATAAGATCCAAATCCATGCTGTTTTGTGCATCTGTGATTGCTGGTTGAGAAACCTGATACTGAAGAATTCGAAGAGATCCGTCACCCGGTGCCTGACCTAAGTAACTGTCTCCGTTCCCCTATCAACACCGCCATCGCCAGTTTCCCAGAGGAACTATGGAAGATGTGAGGCGTGAACAAAAACGCGACAGCCGCGTAAACGGTGGTGGTCGAGCGCAAGAATGCGAAAGGCGCAGCCCGGGAGCCTCCGAGCCGGCTTAAGGCTCAAGCTCCCGCGTTTTCCCCACCCGTGGCGATTAAGGTTTCAGCGCGTACCAAAGACAGAGGTGCCGACGCCATTCCTGGCATAGGTCCATTGAGAAAAAGATGTACACACAGGATGTGAGAGCCGTTTCCCCTTCACTCCTAGGAATGGTCCACTTAGCCGACGGAATGCCTGGTTGACGACAACCGATGAATCTCTATGAAAGGAAGGCGACGTCGCTTTGTCTCGCGGCGCACCCGTTGTTATCGTCCAATGGTATAACGTGGAAGTTTTCATCGTTTCGAGCGTGGCGCAGGCAGCGAAACGCTTAAACATTGGGAAGATTAAGAGAAAGAAAAGGCAATTTTGATAGCCGTCAGCTCCACACATTCAAAATGGAACGTTGGCGATCTTTCCATCTAACTCGGAGCCATGTTTGCTGGCTGAGAGGGTACCTTCGTGGACATCCTCAATAAATGATGCTATTTGCGAAGTTTGAAATGTTTTAACGAAACCTGCAGTCGCCCTGCTTGGTTCAACCCTGCAACTCCTGTGGCCCAGACAACATAACATCACTATACGTCCACCAGACTGCATGCTAGGAATGGAGCAATCTCAATCTTTTTCTCATCTATTACGCATCTCCTGAAGGCATAAACAGATACGATGAAATAAGAACAACCGTGTTGGTATAATCTGCTCCCATCCAAGTGCAAGGGGCGCCTTTGCCGCGACTTGGTGCAGTCTAGCCTTCGCCTGCTATGTACTAGCGTTCGTGTTAACGTTGCAGCTTATATCCCGCAAGCAAGAGCAGCAGGAAATGGGCATTGCCATGACGAGCTGAGGCGTTGAACTTTACAACAAGCTACAAACGGCGTAAATCCGCGAAGCTGTTAGAGGCTTCCTTCATAGATTTTGTTCGCGTTCGCGCACTCTGTGGACATTGACCCTCTGAAATCCTCCTGAAAATGATTTCTTCTTCCCTGGCACGCGAGACACAACACTGCATTTGTCTAGTATCCTGCAATTATGCTTACCACTTCTATGCTGGTAATCTCGTTTAGCCTCTGCAGGAGTTCCCGCTTCTGGTTCCATGTTAGCTTGACAAGACCCGAGACTGCTGTGATGATACCAGCAGCGGCCACCATGGACGGGGGCGACGTGCTGAATTCGAACTCTGTAAGGACAAGAGACAGAACATAAATAAAGGGCACATATGCGTAGCATCCAGCCACATTGTCATCGACATAAGTAGTGGTGATATTCAGCGACGTCCTTCCAATGGTTTCGGCTTGTCGACTGCTGCAATGGCCCAATGCACTGGGTGGACCATGGCTCGAGAACTTTGCGCAGTGCGCGCGAATAATGATGGGATGATTATATCGTGGCAATCGCTGTCATTACAAAATCGTGGTGAACAACTTCGTGGCACCCGTGGACACCCCCTGGACACACCGCCACAAAAATTAATAAATAAAATATATACAACAAATAGAAATTATATATACATGTATCGCTATACTAATATAAAGGTGGAAGTTATTGTTCAAGCTTAGCGTGGTAAAAAAAAAAATGAAAGAGAGAAAATTGATTGGAAAAAGCGACATCCTGGGGAGGGACTCCGCTACAAGGCACCAGTCACTGCGCCTCAGACAGAGTTATACACGTACACGCCACAAAGAGAAATAATGAAATGTGCACTAAAAAAGAAAA
>JARGYV010056403.1:0-10701 GCA_029532675.1 Ornithodoros moubata | reverse complement strand
CTTATGCACTGCATAAGTGTCACAAAAAAGGCGTACGCCCACCGTTTCCAGCAAATAGGGTCAGGAAAAAATATATCATTCGGAACAGCGATTGGTCATTGCCGTGTTATGCGGTGAAGTTCTGTTTTTAGAGTGTAGGCTTCTAAGAAACAACAGCGCGGCAAAAGCAAGACCGTCGAATCTCTCCCAATACGGACTGTCGCAACCGTTTGCTATGTAAGCGTCCTTCACTTGAAAGATACGGCTCTTTCGCTTTCCTGCCATGGTTCCACTCGCCAGTGGCCACAGGCCGCGGGTCACCACTGCTACCAAGTCTATCGTTCATTTTTCCTACGGGCGTCACCTAGCGACCGAAGCTGGAACTTTCGCCCGGGTCAGGTGCACCCAAACGGTGACGCCGTCCGTCCGTCGCCTGGAGCAGTAAAGGAGTCACAGTACACGTGGCTTACGTCCTGCAGACCCCACAGCATCTGGGGGCGTCTTGTGAGTGGGACTGCGCGCTCGTTTCTATTCCTTCTAGTATTTTTTTTTCTTCTTTTTTTACAAAAAGGACGGGTCATTATGGTGTGCAGGTTGAACGGAAAATAAAGTAGTCGGGAAGAGGGGGGTCATTTCCTGGGCTCCCCCTTTCAAGGGCGACGACTTCTCTCCAATTACATAATCTATGACGAATTTCTTCTCTTTTGGTTTTTCCTAATTTAGTGACCAGGCAAGAAACGAAATTAACACTACGCAGGGTTCAAAGGCATAAACCAGATGTAGAAATGAAAAGCAGCTCATATGCAACATGTGGTGGCATGTACGAAATGAATACGAACGCCGTGGACTAACATGCGTGTAAAGACCCCTCACAGGACCTGCTGCTATCACGGGGTTATCAATTAATTATTCCCATCATTTCCGGCCTACTGGAAAAGGAGAGCAACTAGAATGTGAAAACTATTATCAAGTAAAATGAAGTGTCGTATATTATTCGTAATATGTCCCAGATTCACCGAGAGTAGTTAACATTTGAAGCGAGATCGTAAAGCTCGTGTCTCAAAATGGCTTGGTGAGGTGTGCGCAAGTAAATGCCGTAATTTTAATTTCCAACCGATGCCTGCCAGATGTAGTGTTTCGCCAGCTTTCTGAAAGCACTCACCATATTAGCGTCATTATTCTGGAGCCAACGGATGGTCTCGGCTGTTTTTGTGCACGGGCTGCCAAACAAGTCGTACGCAGACCTGCTAAAAGTGTAGCCATCATTATGACACGGGCTGTCCACCATCCCGGCAAAGGCTCTCTGCTGCACAAGGCGGGCCAGAAACCTGCGCATGGCTTCGTTCACACCGAAGCACAGGTAAGACCGAGATGCCACGTCGTACTCTTGGCCATAGAGTTTCAAGTGATGGGAGCCATTGGGAGCCTGAAATGCTATCTGTGTCGAGGCTCCCCCCATGTCCAGGGCTCCCAGTGTGTTTGGAGTCTTGTCCAGGGATGTTGGAAAGGCGTCCAAGAGGTAGTTAACTGACAGCCAGGCGAACAGTCCTTCCTGGCTGCCTGTAAGAATGGAAGCTTGGCGAACACTGTAGTTGCGCAGGGAACATTCGATGCTTAAGAAAATGGCATCAGAGCGATCGGGATTGGAAAGATTCAAGAGTCGCATGCCAGCAGTGGCCCCCAAGAAGACGGGGGTGTCGCCGGGCACCTTGGACATGATGGGCCCCGTAGCAGTGGCTAGCGCCTTTCCCGCCGCTCGGGGTTCCACGGATGAGATTCCGCCTTCCATGGAGACGTGCGATTCTTCCTCCACGCGACCTGTGCCTCGAAATTTGGGCTGAGCCCACCTGTAGAGGGTGAGTTCCGAGTGGCTGGACCCTGCGTCCACTACCAGGCCGAAGTGAAACGGTGCGCGCGGTTGCAGGGGAGATCCAGCCAGCGCCGTGAACAGCAGGCCCACGAGCGTCAGCGCACCCGCAGCGACCGCGAGCTTTCCCCAGGGCACCCGCTTGAGGAGGTCATGTCGGGAAGACCGTCCGTAAAGGGTGTCGCTGGAGCGAACGCCCTGTGCACCGTGATTCTCCTCCATGCTTTCAGATTGCTCGGTGCTACGCGTCAAAATGGGTGAGCACACGGTCCTGTTGCGAGCCGGGACGCTAGCACACTATCTCCCCGAGCGGGCGCATGTGTGTTAGAACTGTTGTGGCGGGCAACCGCTCTTTGCGCCACGTTCCAGTATACCTCCATCACAGCGGCGCCGCGACCTCTGCCGGTAGCAAGTGCGATCATGAAGCGCACGCGCGATTTTTCTGTGCGTGTTCTCGAGGCTTCGGCTCCGGTCGCGCAGCGGGTGCGGCCAGGGAGTACTATATCGATCCAACACTGCGTACGTCTCCTCTGACGTAAAACGCGCAGGTGATGTCAGAGCCACTTCTCAATGGACGCGGGTTAGGGCTCCAACCTGTTGACAGCAGAGTCGCACAGGTCATCTGTGAGACAGTGTGTTAAACGGGCAGGTCTTCCAACGCCCAGGTTCGCTGACACCCAGTCTCTCCGTTTTGTCCGGCTGGCAGGCAGCAGGTGGTGCGTACGCGAGTGGCGACTTCACGGCGCGAGGCCTCCGTCGCCATGGGGATCCGCCGTAAATGCGCCGCGTGGCTACGTCAACGTGACGTCGCGCTCGGAAAAGTTCGGCTACTCTCGTTGACCAAATATGGAGCGCGCGATGGCCGCGGCGGCGATCTGCGACCAGCAGGGCCTTGCGAGGGCCTTTGCACAGTTCCAGGGTCCCCAAAAGTTCATTCTAAGATAATATGCATACGTGAATAAGGGTTAGAACCGAGTTTCGGCAGGTCCGGGCGTCGCGCTACGCCGCGAGCTCCCGTTTTACCGTCAGAAGGCGGCGCGGTGAATGGATGCAACGTCACGCGCGCGTCAGGGACGGTGTACGCTCCGATTGGTTAGCGCCGGTTCCGGCTCTCCAAATAAGGCAGGCGCCCGCCCGGGGGCCCATTCATACGGCAGCGGGGGCCCCAGCGCGTACGCCGCACATTGATGGGGGCTCGCTAGCCGTCATGATCATGGACGGACTAGAAACGTTGCCCCGCGCTGATCAGCAGTTCAACCTAAGTTTCGAATCATTCAAGACTCCTAGTTCTATGATAGGACCCGAGGCCGTCGCCGGCGATGACCCACTCCACACCCCGGCTTCGACGACAGCCGAGTTGATCACTTTCTTCGCCACAGATGCCATCATCCCGGACCCAGTCCCGATCTCAGGTGGGTTGACAATCATATGTTGACGCTGAACCCACGACTAACGTCTCTTCTTTCGTTAGCCGAAGCCCTGCCTGATTTGAGCGGCAGCTCGCGACTCTCCTATCGCGGCACCTTCACCGCAGCGGCAGCTTGGCCACCTTGTCCGCCCGAGCCTCCGGGGTTCTTCGAGCCCGCGCCTCCACCGCCGGAATCCTTCGTGGGCTCCCTCGACGGCTTCAAACCCGGCGGCGTATTCGAGGATACCAAATACCCGCCGTGGGGCGAACCGCGCGAAGAGGGTCCTTCAGCCACACTAGCTGAGTACAACCAAGCCACCAGCAAAGGGCATGAGATTTTAAGCCAGGCCTACCAGAACAGCCCCATTCCTCTTCGTCTTGTGCCAGTGAAGCCGAGGAAATACCCCAATCGTCCCAGCAAGACTCCAGTCCACGAGCGGCCCTACGCCTGCCCCATCGAAGGATGTGACAGGCGCTTCTCACGCTCAGACGAGCTCACCCGCCACATTCGCATTCACACCGGCCAGAAACCCTTCCAGTGCCGTATCTGTATGCGCTCCTTCTCCAGATCCGACCATCTCACAACACACATTCGAACCCACACGGGTGAAAAACCCTTCTCCTGTGACATCTGTGGTCGCAAGTTTGCCCGCAGTGATGAGAAGAAACGACACGCCAAGGTACATCTCAAGCATCGCCTCAAGAAAGAACATCCCTGCTGAGGCTGGACCTCAGGCAAGAGCTGTACATAGCGCACTGTACAAAGTTCATCTCGCACCCAGAAATAAAAGCCTCCTCATCGCCTCAACTTGTGTGTCCACTTCTCTTGTATGCTTCACTGCAACGGTTTGGGCCAAATTCCCAAGTCTCCACGAGGGAAGTTAGCTCAGCACCCACTAACATTGTCGAGGCATTGCCATCAAATTAGGCTTTGAAGGCAGTGGCTCTGCTTAGTGTTCCTTTTTCTGTCATGAAGAGTTTCGTTATCCTTGCTAATACTTGACATCTTTGAGTTTTTAACGAGAAAGATTGGGAAGCAGTTTCCAAATTTTCTCTTTATGTTCCTGTTCTCTTTGAGTTGCCCAAAGTTTGTCCTGATTCGTTGAACCCAGCTAATGAACAGGTGTTGTCGGAGTCACTGTTTAATCCCAGTTGGCTGATACAGCAAATTGTTAGCTCTCCAAGCCTTCTGTGCCTCCCTTGATGGCGGAGAGACTCAAACACCTGTTTGATTTTCTCCTGGTAAATGTGTCAATAACTGTGCCCTACGGACAAATGCTTGCTTCTGGGGGTGAGTAGAGGGCAAAATTCTTGTATATATTTCCCACACTGAAATCTGGTAGAACAAACTGCTATTGCTTGCTTTCATCAAACATCTGCAAACACCTCTCCCCGGCGCCTCCTCGCCCGAGAGCTGCTATGCAAGCGCAATAGGCACTGCTGAACGAAAACTTGCCTTTATTCGCAATTTTTCCGCAAGTAAGTGGCTATTATCGACTCTATTCGCTTAGTGCAAGCATAAAACGTTATTCTGTGACATTAGTTTGTAGTAGAGTGTCCAGAAAACTCATTATTTTCGAATATCGTGTAACAGGTGCGACCGAACGGGAGCCCCTCCCTCCTCATACCACTCTTTTCACTTTCCCCTCATCTGGAAGGCGACGGCTAAAGACTAAACTTTCATTCCGACGAGGGTCACGGGTCACTTTGCGTAATTTAAACCCTTTAACGTGTGTGACATCGGTTCATGGCTGTGTCGTCTTGTTTATGTGTATTAAATAAACGCTTACCTTCACTCTTTGAACGAGGACTTGCGTCGCTACCGTTTCGTTTCTTAAAAAACAGAAAAAAAAAAAAAACTCGTTTGGACCACATCGTCTGACAGCTTTGCGACGGCCTTGAGCCGCCGATTGTATTTCAGGCATGCAGAAACGGTAAAGAGTCGCGTTGTTCATTACGTAACAATGAAGTTAAAGGATACCCGCCTCAATTTTGAAAAACGCACAAAGCAAAGACGACGAAAAGCTAAAGGCGCGCTTGCCTCCCTCATTGTTGGTTGACTTTGCAGAAGCGTTGCTCAGTATGAGAGAACGTTACGAAGGCGAGCCTAACGCCCTAATAAAGATTTCTTGATTAATTTGATTAATTTCAAACAGTAATTTTTTTTATTTTCATTATAATGTACATCTGTGTAGTATACCAAGAGATGCCATTCACAGCTGCGTGGTTCACGAGCGGCTCGCTCTACAATCGCCATCGTCACAACAGCTGAGTAGAGAACACGACCGGGGTGACTCTGCAGTACGAGGCGTTTCGTTATTGTGAGCGGATTTCTCTAACACTGGTGATAATACGGCGAAAAGGCATGCTTTAAGAGCTTTGTTTCGTATAGCTAGAAATTGTCTAGTTTTGGTAACCTCTCAGTAGACAGAGGAACGTACCACCTGCGCAATGGAGTCGTGCATAGCTGTAGAACGCGAGGTAGACAAAGTGTTGAGTAAATTTGGAGCACTTCAGGAGCACACTAGAAAGTCAGTAACAGAGCTAATGGATTACGTGCAGGATTTAAACCGTCAACTAAGTGAAGGTAAGCTTTGCATCGCAGGCATAAAGTGTATCTTGGCGCTAATGACTTCGTTGTGAATAAACACAGAGGGTCCGGAAGCTGATGTTCGGGCGTCCCACAAGCTTTCACATGCAATCACCCAGTGCGCTCAGAAAATCCGTGATGTGACCAGTGCCATCGCATCGGAACATCGCGATCTTCACGGCACAGTGTCGAAAGTCGGGAAAGCAATCGACAAGGTGAGCATCGGCTGTAATGTTGAGGAATTGTCTAGTCCTAGTATGACCTAATCGGCATATGATCACTGTGATTCGTTCGGTACACCGCTGTACTCTTCACGCTTCCTATGGTTCCTTAGAGGGGCGTAGTGTAAATAATAAAAATCTGTTTCCATGATTATATATATGGTCACTTGGGAGCAGTGAGTTGGCACAGCTGACCAAATGATGCAAACGGCATGTGCCAAAACAGTTCTTTAGTTCGCGAAGTAAATTCCTTCGTAGTTCGAAAAACGAATTTGGAATATTTTTCTCTGCATCATTAAAATTCTACATGAGGAAAACTAATTTAGAATTGAGATGTTTAAATAGGTAATGACGTTTGAGCTTGTTACCGTGAACAGAGTGTACTGTTGCAGTGTACTGTCTACAGAGAGAATGTGATCTATTCACGCAAGTTCCATTCTCTTTCGGTGCCTGTTTGAGTGTTGCAGGAATGAAAGCAGCTTCTGTGTTTTATGGTCATTTTGTCATATTAGGCATCTCCCTCCAAATGTAAGACAATGCTGCACCCCAGTGTGAAATCAAGACTTTGTGAAAGCACACACTGCGTATCCGCTTGTTGGATAATAATTTCTTGGTACTGCTGAGTCCCGATACTTTGTCATTGTGTGGCGTCATCCAACTTCCCAGCCGGTGGCCTGTGTTCAGCCTAGAGCGGGTGATTCTCTGAAGTATCTTTGCAGTGCAGTACACTCCTCACTCGCCTACTTAGCTTCAGATGCAAAAAGCTGATTGATTTGTTGTGGGAGTGGAACCTTTGCACTAAGTCTTATTAACTCTGACAGAAAACTCTGAAGTTGATAACTGACCAGAGACCAGATGACACGATATATTTATTTCAAAATGTCTGTTGAGCTATTTGCAATACGTAAATGCTCCGAAAGTGACCAATCCACCTACTGTCCGTCCTGGCACGATCATTCAAATTTTCAAACCAAAGTACTTGCTTGTAGATATGATGATAGACATCTTGATTGTATTTATTTAGCTTTAGATTTAATTTTTGAGTACAGTGTAATGGAGAAGACTGGTGGCTATGTTTACAGGATAGTAGCATGTTTAAAAATATGCAAAGGATAAAATGCAATGATACATTGCAGACACAATTTTCCAGTAACTTTTGATAGGACTTTTGTTGATAACATTCGGAAATTAACATGCCCAAGATGTCCTGCACAAGGTTGTTACACAGAGTGATGGGGTATATGTTTATTTTGATGCATGCAAAGTTGAATGAATAGGTCATAACAGAAGAATGAAGGAAAAATGGAAAGATGAGATGAATGTTATTAGTGGTCATGGTAGTTGCTGGGAGGTCATAACAATGGCAGTGGCAGACAAGTTGCATATGGATCTCATAGGTGTGGTCATCTGCATTTGTGTGTCATGGTAAATGCCAATAAACACTGTAATCACCTCAAGTTAAAAGCATCCGATTTTTTGCACCGAGACTGTGCCGCTTCTGGGCACCTTCAACCTGGAGCATTTTGCTTGAAATTGCACTCCACCGGTTTGCTGGATCTTTTTCGTTTAATATTTTTGAAAGGGAATTTCGCATGTTGCATTGCAGAACGGACCAGACAAACTTTCTGACTGCTTTGGAATTCTGTCATAGAAAAGCAGTTGTCACTGAAAGTTGTTCTTCAGCACGCACAATTGGTTTTATCCAAGTATTTAGGGCTCTACAAGATCTAGAATACTGGTGGGTGATTTCCTAACGATACTAGTGCTGTTTAGCACGTGTAGGCGTATCACACTTGATAGTATTTGAATGAAAGAGCACTTCGGCATAGAAAAACTCGAGGTGCTTTTCTAAAGAGGAGCGTAGACAATAAAATATCAAACTGATCGGTACAAAAAATATAATCACCTGAAAAGTAATGATTTGCGTGCACCATCACAATGGCACGGTCGTACGTTCTGTTGGATCATAAATTAGTTTAATTTTGCTTTTGTTTCTTTTGACAGAACTTTATACCAGACTTCTGGGCCACTAGCAGTGAAGATGTCTTTGAAGGCCCTGAGAAAAAGGCAGCCTTGAACCAGGTGATCGCCGAGCACCTCTTACGGCAGGGCCTACTGGACATCGCCGAGGAACTGGCGCGTGAGGCAGGCCTCGAGTCAGCCCACAAGGAACCCTTTGCAGAACTCAACCGGGTGCTTGACGCGCTAAAGCGACGTGACCTGGGCCCTGCACTGGAGTGGGTTGTGCGGCATCAGGACCAGCAACCCAGCCAAGATGGCAATGTGTCGGCACTGCCCTTCCAACTGCACAGGCTCCAGATGGTGGGGCTGTTACAGCGCGGTGCAGCACGCGAAGCCATCACTTACGCACGCCGGCATCTCGCTCCACTTGCACGTGCACACGAACGGGACTTTCAAGCCCTGATGGGCAGCCTGGCTTTCCTGCGCGGTGGAAACCCCACGGCCGGGGGCGCCGGTTTGGAAAGATCGCCTTACGCGTCGCTCCTGGAGCCTGCACGCTGGGCCGAGGCCTGTGAAGCATTCACAAGAGATGCCTGTGCTCGACTGGGACTCTCTGTCGAAAGCCCCTTGGCAGTGTGTCTTGAGGCTGGCAGCCGTGCCTTGCCTGCTCTTCTCAATATCAAACAAGTGATGGTCCAGAGACAGGTGGCAGGGGTGTGGAGTTCCCGCGACGAGCTTCCTATCGAGATCCGGTTGGGGCGCCAGTTCCACTCGGTGTTTGCCTGTCCGATCCTGCGGCAGCAGAGTACAGACGCCAACCCACCGATGCGACTCGTTTGTGGCCACGTGATTTCTCGCGATGCTCTTCATAAGCTTGCCAGTGGTTCAAAGTTAAAATGTCCCTACTGTCCTGTCGAACAAAACCCCGCTGACGCTAGGTTGATTCATTTCTGAGTTGTATTCCGCTGATGGTTTAAGTTGCACTTTTAGGGATGCGGCTTTGTACCGTGTATGAGTTCATAGGTTCAGTGGGCTCTTTGGGACTTGATGCTTCTTAAGGTACTGTTGCGCTGAGGTACTGAAGTTCGTAAAGAATGGTATTTATAACATTGAAGTCCAGACGCGGTATATGGCACATCATTGTAATGCTGTTCGAGGTACATCGGTGATAGTCATCACACTTTCAATATCATCCTTTGTACATGGAGAGGAACTGTAGATTTCAAGGGCACTGGATCAGAAGAGGTGCTTTCGATGCTGTGTTTGCGATTCGCCTTAGTTTGTATTTACAATGTCAAATAAATAGAGACTGTGAAAGGTTGTGCAGTTCTATATGTGCAGGTCTGCACAACGTACTTCTCGACAGAGGTGGTTAACAGTTGGGCATAAGGAATGTTTATGAAGAAAGATTAACCACAGACTCCCTTTGGCTTTCCTCGCAAAGAAGTTGACAAAATTTAGATTTTGCTAACTTCTCTGTCAGGTATGCACAAAATAGGAATGTGTTAATTGAGGCTGTTTACACATCGCAGCGCAGGATAAACCTGCAGGGACATCTGTTTGGGATCCAAAACTCGAACTGGAACTTTACAGGCAGGTGAGGCTGAACCCTAAGCAGGTGAAATTATGATGGTTGCCAGTTTCTAACTCAACACACGGACTGTGCTGTGAGGTGATTTTTTCCTTTGTTCCCTTGTCTTTCTATTGTTAGACTGCTGACTACACTGCAGGAATTGCTCTTAATTTTTTTCTTTGGTCTTGTTCAAGCAGAGTCTACATGAAAGAGGGAACTCTACCACGGACTACCAGGAGTGACAATCTCTGCTGCACACTCACAAAGAACTGCTCCATCGGAGCCTGTATGAGCAACCCCAGGTCTGCGTTGTTACTTTCAGGATCACATTACTAGCCGATGTAGGACTTACACAGCCAAGAAGCACTGTAGCAGATCCTGAGGGGCATGTCCTAATTGTCTATTCAGACCAACTTGAACAAAATTCCTATGGCTGTGATCCAATCCTGAACTGAATGTGTTTCTTTTGTTTGTTTGTTTGTCTTACACCATTGTTTACATGGCTTTAAAGGACTTCCTCGTACCATTTACTCTCATTACAACGTATTTGATTACAGCAAATGTTCCAGTGTAACAGATTTATGTATTATTATGCAGAGAGATAGTTTTAATACAACTGATCTTAACAGACTATCGGATACAGGTCAGTAAGTCTGTATGCACAAAATGTGGTGAAAGGAATCTGGTGATTACTCGTGGAAAGTGAAGTAGAGTGAATCTCATGTTTTTTTGTTTTTTTTTTTTTATGTATGTTTGGCTGTACAGTGGAACCTCTTTAAACAGAACTTAAGTATGATAAGAATTTGTTCTATTTATTAGGAGTTCTGTTTACTGATAACATAAATACATTACTTAGTACAAATGCAAAACCAAACAATTCTGAAAGTTCTGTTCCGCTTAATGGATTTCTGTTTTCAGAGAAGAAGATGCACAAACTATGAAAGCTAACAAACCACGAGCTCCAGTAATTTTGGCAGAAGTAATTTTGTGATTCGTCTCGAATTCGTCTTTTTTTAGTCTTTGTGCCTTCTGGCTTTGTCCTCTAATGGCTACTGTAATGATTGTCCTGCCACACCTGGTTAGAAGATTTTAGATACAGCA